>JARVGW010000682.1:1153842-1164848 GCA_031762495.1 Anablepsoides rubrolineatus | reverse complement strand
TTTACCAAAGTATTTTTATGATAAGATACTTGTACTTTTACTCAAGTATCACTTTGAGGTACTTTATACAACACTGATTACTTTACATAATAAATGGTACATGTGTCATCTAAAAGGTTTGTCTTGCTGGCTCAGGTGTAGAAAAAAAGATAATAAATCTTTTTTCTATTATCATCTGTGTACAACCATTTATAACCCTAAAGGTTAGTATATTCACAGGAAACTGACTTTATGAACAATTTGTGGGTCATTACTATCAGACAAATTGTTTAAGCATACAATAAAAGTATATTTAAAGACAAAATGACAAATGCATAAGCCTTACAGAGTTTTGGGAATAACTATTCAGTTAGTTGAAGCAACATTAAACAAAATATGCGTTTAAAAGTTTACCACATGTTAGTACTGTTGTATCATTCATATAAATCAGTTGAACTCAAATTAATGTGCTTTACTGATTAAATATTTTTAAATGAACTGCACTATGAATTTGGGGTCTTTCCGACTACTGGGCTTTAAGAGAATATTAGGCAGTTAAAAGATGTTAATTATAACACTGTCTAGTTTTTAAAAGTTGCACATTTTCCTGTCCAAGATTAGAATAAATATAAATACTCTCAGTGTTGTTGTTTGTGTTCACAGTTCAGACGCCCTGTGAAGCAGATTTTTCCATCTGCGGAGAGTTTTGGCTCCCTCTACAGGCCTAGCAGAGCAGAGCAGTCGATCAAAAATTCTAATTTTGGGCTAAAGAGTTAAAAGGATGTTTCAAAAAATATCCCTTAATTTTATTATATATATACATATATACATTTTGTGTAAGTTTAGAATATAAAAGCCATACTAACAGATACAGGCAAACATAATCACCCAATAGGTGCGGAACTATTGTTTTCGTGTTTGGTACACGGTGACGTTATCGGTTGCACACTCGTCCAGAATCAAGACTGGCACGCCATTGTAGCGAGGAAAGGAGTTACTTTCACGTTGCTGAGTAGTCATTCTAAGCTAGACTCTTTGGTTTATTCATCCTAAATCTCGGAATAATTCGTGAAACTATCCCACAATGGCTACAGACTCCTGGGCGCAGGCCGTGGACGAGCAAGAAGCCGCGGCGGAATCGGTGAGCATGAACTAAAACCGGAGCTAATCTGTTGTTAGCTTTGGCCTTATCATGAGGCTGTCTAAATCAAAAGCAGCTGTCTGTGTTTATTTTTAACAACTGTAATTGTCCGCTGATGGTGCTGTCAACGAGAAACAAGCCAATGTGTTAGTTTTATTCTCGAAGTTTTATTAATCCGAACATTACAATACCGGCTTGACGGGGTATTAGCCCATGACGTTAGCAAGCTAATGGACAAAAACAATGCTAAACCAATGCACTGATAAAAGTTTGTCACATTCTTCTTCAGATCGGTAGCCTTCAAATAAAAGACAAACCAGAAGAAAATGGTAAGTTCAATAACGTGAAAGAGAGACCAGTAATAATGAATATTTTCACATTTTGAAATTTAATCGTATTTGTACATTATGCAGGTACAACTTTACAAAACGCTGTTGAGTCCACCAGCGCTGCAACAAAACCAGAAACTGAAGCAGAAAGCAAACCTACAGATGACGACGACAAAGGTACATAGTTTATATGACTATCTTATTATCAGAAAGTTTAGTAATTAGCACTGAGAAGCTTTGAGCTCTGCCAATGAATCCTTCAGATCAAGCCAACATATTAAAATGTCACTAAGATTACAATTTACCATCTGAAAACCTTGCTGGAGTTTGATTGTTTTTTTTGTCAGTCCAATGCAGAGACATGATCATAATCTGCTTTCTGGTCTTTCTAAAACAAATTGCAGCTGCTTCAGAACTTCACAGTATGAATGTTGACAAAATTTAGAAAAACAGCTCATGTCACTCCTACTGTAAAGTCTCTACATTGGCAACCTGTGCTTTGTCATTGATTTTTAGGGTTTTATCATTTTTTTAAAAGTTGTTTAAAATGTCTACCTATTTATCAAACTTACTTCAACCTTACAAACCCTCTAGATCCATTAAATCGTCTGGAAGTGGTTTTCTGATTTTTATTTAAAGTTAAAACTACATTCCACGGTGAGGATGACAGTGTTGATGTTTTGTTTTCTTAATAGCAGGACCTTTAGGTCCTGCTATTTTTTCTTTATTCATTTTGGTTTTTTGTTTATTTGTTAACATATTTTACCAAGTCTTGCATCCATATGATTTTATTGTTTGACATACTAATTGTTCCTAATTATCTTCTTCCTTTAGTACCTTAAGGTCCTGTCAAACTATGTTTTAGAAAACTTTTTAATTTTTCATGACTAAATAACTCATACATTATATATTTGATCTAATCATTAGCATTGCTTTATGTATGTCTAATAGAGGGTTCCAGTTGATTTTTTTTTCAATTCCATTGTCAGTGTAGACATCTTCAAAGTCAGATAAATCTTTCAGAAGTTGTCTAAAACATAGTGTGACAGGTCCTTTTATAATAAAAAAATGCACTTTTATCTTACTCTAAGTAACTTAGTCATTTGCTTATTGCTATTTTATTATATTGTTTTTTGATCTCATATTTTTGCTGTTCAAATACAGATTATACTCAGCGTTTCCTCAACACTGATATTACGTTTCCGTAGTTTCTTCAGTCCTTCATTTATTGTTGATGTTATACAACTTATTACATTTCTAAATCTTGCTAGTAGTTTGTTTGTTTTTGTATAGCAGTTTAATACCTGTATGTAGAGTGCTTTATAAATGAGGTTTGAGCGATTGATTGGTATTGTGTCTTTCAGATGACAAAGCAGCACAGTCACTGCTGAACAAGCTGATACGAAATAATCTCGTTAATACAACAAATCAAGTGGAAGTTCTTCAGAAGGACCCCAACTCTCCTCTTTATTCTGTCAAATCCTTTGAAGAATTACGTCTGTAAGTGACTTTTCTGTCTTATTTGTTGGTCTGCAATAAGAGATTTTAATGTAAATGTTAACAAATGTGTACGTTTACATAACGTAATCCTCTTGAGTTAATTTGATAATTGTTAGAATAATATTTTAGGGTTATAGTGATTATAAAATGCTGTTTGCATGGTGTTCCTTCAAACTAAAGTCTTAATCAGGTTAACATGAACATATGTTAACATCTGTTAAAATGGTTTCAGAAAAGCTGCTTTAAAATAACTTGATATTAATATATTTTTTTTTTACCCTGTGCAGCAAACCACAGCTGTTACAAGGAGTGTACGCCATGGGATTCAATCGACCATCTAAAATCCAGGAAACTGCCTTACCCATGATGCTGGCTGAGCCGTGAGTAAAACTTGACCTTTAGCAAAGTGTTGCACAACAAAGGTTTATTGGGCCACCTTAAAGGTCAGGTGTGAGAAGTGCCACTTCATACTAGTTCTCCATGATGTCAGAACCAAACGCTGTTGCACGTAGGTCTAATTCCTTAATGTTTCCTGAAGTCCACAGAATCTGATAGCCCAGTCTCAGTCAGGAACAGGAAAAACAGCTGCCTTTGTCCTGGCCATGCTTAGCCATGTCGACCCCAACAACAAATATCCTCAGGTTTGTAATCATTACTTCTCTTGCTGTATCAGAACTTTTGAAGTTGTGAGTTTAATAATTGGTTTAATGTTGTTTCTTTTCATCAGTGCCTGTGCGTGTCACCAACTTATGAACTGGCACTTCAGACTGGTAAGGTCATTGAGCAGATGGGCAAATATTATCCTGAAGTCCAGCTAGTCTACGCTATTCGAGGGAACAAATGTAAGGCTCGTTATAGATTGGTTCTGTTTTGTTAGTTTCATCCGATCCTGAGAACTTGTTTCTGTTCTGATCCAGTGCAGCGGGGCATGAAGCTACAGGAGCAGATAGTCATAGGCACACCTGGTACCATGCTGGACTGGTGCAGCAAATTCAAGTTTATAGACCCTAAGAAGATCAACGTGTTTGTGTTGGACGAGGCTGATGTCATGATTGCCACACAGGGTCACCAGGACCAGAGTATCAGAATCCAGAGGTGAGTTCAGACAAACTATTATAATAAATACAATTGGAAAGTTTCACTACATGTGTACTGAGCACTGTTGATGAGCATAAAATACACACATATTTACTTTGGTGTCCATATCTTCACTGTGCAGGATGCTGCCTAAAAACTGCCAGATGCTGCTCTTCTCAGCCACATTCGAAGAGACTGTTTGGAACTTTGCTCAGCGCATTGTGCCAGATCCTAACATCATCAAGCTGAAGAGAGAGGAGGAGACGCTGGACACCATCAAACAGTACTACGTGTTGTGCAACTGCAAGGAGGAGAAGTTCCAGGCTCTCTGTAACATCTACGGAGCCATCACCATCGCTCAAGCTATGATTTTCTGCCACGTGAGTTTAATCGAGTGATTTTTTTTATACACACCTTGTATTAAAAACATTGACCCTCTATAATGATTTATTCCTAGCCTGTACATTTATGTAGGTTATACGTCTTAGTACTTCTATCAGAACTTGATTTTAAGCATTATCATATTTGAGGAAGACTCTTTTTTAATTAAGCAACTATTACATGAGATTTGTCAGGGTGTTTATTACATTTATCTGTTTAAAAACTGCACACCTGCATTATTTTCTTTGCAATCAAATTGCTTCATCGCTTTTTTTTTTCCTTTTTGCTGTGATCCAGACAAGAAAAACTGCAGGTTGGCTCGCAGGAGAGCTGTCTAGAGAAAACCACCAGGTAGCGCTGCTGAGTGGAGAAATGCAGGTGGAGCAGAGAGCCGCCGTCATCGAACGCTTTAGAGATGGAAAAGAGAAAGTCCTGGTGACCACAAACGTTTGCGCTCGAGGTAATCAATCTTGCGGGGGTGTTAATTGTTTAATTCAAATACAAAGCTTAAAGATTAAAATCGTTATCGCATCACTTGTTTTTTTACATCCAGGCATCGATGTGGAGCAGGTTTCTGTGGTGATCAACTTCGACCTGCCAGTTGACAAAGATGGTAACCCTGATAACGAGACATACCTGCACAGGATTGGACGCACGGGTCGATTTGGGAAAAGGGGTCTGGCCATCAACATGGTGGACAGCAAGATGAGCATGAACATCCTCAACAGGATCCAGGAGCATTTCAGTAAGCCTGGCAGCAGCTTCACACTTTCTCATGAGCTGAAAGGCCGCAGTTATTACAGCTGTTTTGAGTTTTTTTTTTATATAGCTTAACTTGTCAGTTCAAGATGACCGCTTCCCTTAATTTACTAAATGAATCCTATATTTTGTGTCTTGTTTCTCTGCAGATAAGAAAATTGAAAGATTAGACACAGACGATCTGGATGAAATAGAGAAAATTGCCAGCTAAAGGACACACACCATTAAAACAAAGAAGCTGGTCCAACTTCTCCTCCTCCTCGCTCTCCACGGACTGTACGCTTCTACAAAGTTTTATGCTTTTTAGTTTTTATTTTTAGCAAAACCACACACACACACAGTGTATGTTTACATGTGGACACGTCTCCTCTCAGACAAATATTTTGTAAATCTCTCGAACATACCCTATTTCACTCTTTGTACTTAAATAAAGTTTGTGAGTTTAATGCTGCGTGTTGTAATGCTGTAAAAGCAAGCATAGCCTGTTATTTATTGGGACAGTTTTGAATTTTAAAAGCTGTGTTGTGGCAAAATCATTTGTGAAGCTTCATAAAACATTTTTTATTAAGGGCAGGGAGAAAGTGCCACAAAGTTTTTAATTTCAAATTGAATGTAACCGAGCCTTTATTGGGCTTTGTTTAAACTTTTAAACAGGAGTACAAAGGGTGAAAGCTGGGTATGCTGCTCCGAGTGCTAGTTCTTTATTTTTTGAGATGGTGATGGTTTAGGATTTAAGGGTCTATGCAAACTTATCAGCCTGTGATAGCTATTATTAAATACTATCAACCTGTATTTACTTAACTCAAATTATTCCTCAAAATAACCTCGTCTTTAGTATCAGGGTGTGTAGTCCAATGCCAAAAAAAGGCTGCCTAGAGTGATACTAAGTCATAGACAAAAGTATTTCTGTCTTTAGCCTCAAATCATCAGCCAGCGTCACTTCTCACACGCATGGTGCCATTTTGATCATTAAAAAAAAAGCCAGAATGGCCACAAGCTCAGCTCCAAGCATTAATCACAAGTCGTCTTTTATTTTTTCAGACTCATCAAATCCCATTAGAATCCAAACGTGACCTGTAGTTTGACAGGATTTGTTTTCTTCGTCTCTAAGTCTTTCAATCAGGGTTTCCAGTTTGACACTTCAAACTTACATGTTTCATCCAAACTGAGCTGTTAAAAAGGATTGTGAGTTACAAAAAAAATATATATACACAATGCCTTCCTCAAGTGCATTATATAGCTATAAATATACATATACTCATATGATTTTGATATGAATATTCTAAGACATTGGGCTTAATATTCTGACTAACACTTGAAAATTTTGATTATATATTGAATTCTGGGTGCCTTTAGGATGTGTGAATTTTCTTGAAACCAAATGCTGAATTGACTTGAGGACCTATGTTAATTAGACTCACTGTGGTCGCATGAATACAAAAACGTGTACTTGTGTACATATTTAAAATTTTATGTTACAAAAAAGTGTCGGAATTATTGAGTTTGTCACTTCTAAGAAGTGAAAAAAAAAACATTCCTCAAATGACAGATGCAGTACTTTGAATACAGTGAGCTTAAATCAGTTAGCCTTTCATCAGTTGGATGACTGTAAAATTATATAAATAAAAATGTGATGTCTGATATTTTGTTCAGCGCACTGGAAAATCAGAACCAGTCAACACGAACCTGCAGCAAACCTCGTGTGTCTCCCGGCTCCACAGAGAAGGCGGCTGGTGGTTTTCTGGTTTTAACGGACTGTTTATGGACTTCTTGCTGAAAAATAACTCACTGAACAAATTAGAAGGAAGTGACCAGAAGAAGAATGGGTCTGAAGACTTCTGGATTTAAAAAAAGCAGTGTATGCAGTTTTATTAGGACACTTGGATGTATAGGTTACAAGTGAGCGTGTGTGCACTTTGTTGATTCATAATGTAATGCCTCTGTGAGAATCATGGACTAGTTTTGGCTATAGAAAACAACACTGTTCCCCACTCATTTACTTTGACCATTTTAAGAACCTACAGCCCTTGTTCATGGATGTCTACGTTGACTAACCAGAGGGAGGTTTCTGTCAGAAGTAGAGGACGGAATCAAGGTGTGTGGTCTTCTGTAGCTGAACTGCGTTCATGGACACTTATTCTTAATATCTGGAATTAAACAAACATAGGTGTTTGTGTTGCCTTTTGCTTATTTGTGTAAAAACTGCTATCATAAAACATATATTCACAAGTAAGAATACAAAGTTTTTATTTTATAAAAAAAATACTTATTCAAGTAGCATCAGTCCTGTTGCCGGTACACCTCCAGCTTTTTCTGTGTGGAGTTAGCATGTTCAGGAGGGGGTTTTCTTCAGAGTATGAACAGTTGTTTCTGTCTTGTGATGGACTTGCAGCTTGTTCTGGGTGTGCCTCGCCTCTTGCACAGTGACTGCTGGAGATGGGTACCATTTCCCCCATGACCCAGAATGGAAAAAGGGAGTCTGGAAATAGCATCAGTCTTTTGCATTGTCTGTGGAGAACAGCTGTTCTGAATACTGCAGGTCTGAAAAGGCAGAGAAATAATTAATGAGACATTTCCTGATTAACATAGCGATGTAAATTATAACAAGTAAATGTACTTTATACTGTCATCAATGCGTGTTCCCATAGAACGATGAGATTTGTGCTCTGCATTTGACCCATCACACGTGAGAAACAGCGGTAAAGTAGGGGAAGCTATTTAAGCTGCTCAGGAAGCAGTTGGGGGTTAGGTGTCTTGCTCAAGAAAACCACGGCATGTGAGCATGCTGGGGAGTACAACCCATGATTTTCTGGTCCCAAGTCAGCTGCTCTACCATGGGAAAGTATATTCATTGACACAATATCAAGATCTTTCATCAATCTGAATCAGATTTTGTCTCCAAATTGACATTATTTTTTGTCTTTTTTATCTGAAGGATATGGGCACAAAACTGAACTCTGGCCTATTTTTGACAGATATTACTGGTACTTAGTGGAGAAATAAAGTTTAAGATTTAAATAAGATTTATATTTAAATTACATCATTAAAATTCTGCTTTTTTTGGGGGTGGGTGGGGGTAATTAGAAACATTTCAATTCAGTTACCCTCTAGGATGCAGTGTGCAGGCGTAAATGTACCAAATTGTGAAAAAATGAAGCAACAGATTTTTATTCAGGTAAAATTTTTGATTTACTATTTGAGATTTTGTTTTTAATAAACCCAGGTAAATAAACTCCAGGAGATTCACAGAGCACGTTGT
Organism: Anablepsoides rubrolineatus; assembly: GCA_031762495.1. Classification (NCBI taxonomy): domain Eukaryota; kingdom Metazoa; phylum Chordata; class Actinopteri; order Cyprinodontiformes; family Rivulidae; genus Anablepsoides; species Anablepsoides rubrolineatus. Next base: position 1,156,423 of record JARVGW010000682.1, on the reverse strand, counting down.
TACTCAGTCCTCTCCTACCTGACTCTTTGTAGTCCACTCTGGTAAGGAAGAGGCCACAAGCTGGAGCAAAAATATTGTTGGGGTAGGCCAGAGAGTCCCGAGCCTCCAGCAGGTCTGCTATCTGAGACACTGAGAGCCGACCCTGACCTACAGCGACCAGCGCTCCGGTCATCCGCCGCACCTGGAGCAAAGAACCAGTATTACTCATCACACAGAAAACTTACACATTTTAAATCATCACAGGATGGATTGTGATCCAAATAACTGCAAGCAGGTGGTGCTGCTAACAACCACACACTCGCAGATTAGTAAAACATTATGTTATGCATATAACTACTGTTCCCTGAAGGAGAGGAACGAGGTACAACACATCAGTATGGGAAACCACGCCCCTGCGTGTCCTGGCTGAAGCCACCTCTAATCACGCCTTTAGGCAGATGACATGATGATGACAGGTGACAGGCCCTGCCTGCACTATATACTGTTAGTCATTACAGTCATTCCTCAGTTTGGTAACCGCTCTTCACTGAGCCCAGCTGTGCAGCGGAGCAACCATTTGTTGTACCTCCAGTAGCTCCTGCAGGAATGTTAAAACATCCACCATTGAACACTGAAATGGGACAATGTGCCAAATAAACCAGCAGCCATCACTGGTTCATCCAGGTACGCAGCTCGGTCTCTGTCAGGGACATCAGAGAGCGTCAACCACAGATGCCTCTGCGCCACCACAGTGGAAGCCAACCCTCTGCCCCGGGAAAGAGCTGCACAGCGGGACGCACGGAGGATGTAATCTGCTTTGATTCTGACCTTGTTTAAAGAGAGGTAACAGAGGGCTCCCAGGCGGCACCTGAGCTCCAAGCTCCGCCAGAGACATCGCCTGGTATGTCTGGAGCATGCTAATAGAGCTCAGAGCGCGAGCAGTGGTGACTTGAGCCTTGTAAATTTTCTCAAGCTGAGCAGCAGAAAATCTACACAGCTTGGAAGGGAGCGTGGTGGGCCTGCTCACTCCATGGTTGTGAGACGGGGCCAAATACGCTGCCAGGGACGGCTCCATCGGCGGGAGACTCACCAGCCCGGCTTTCTCAGCCCCTTCCAAATCTAAATACTGTCCAAAACCGGGTACTCTGACGCGGGTGGACAGAGGTTTGCTCAGGAGGACGTTAGCTCTGAGACAAAGTCCGGGAACATGGGAAGACGATTTTTCACCGTCTTCCCATGCAGCCCAGCAGCAGCTAATTAGCCTGACTTGAAGAGGTGTTCTTAGCGAGGTGACGAGTGTAAGAACTGAGAAATGACCATGATGACGAACAGTATATAGTGCAGGCGGGGCCTGTCACCTGTCGTCATTGCGTCATCTGCCTTAAGGCGTGATTAGAGATGGCTTCAGCCAGGACACGCAGGGGCGTGGTTTCCCATACTGATGTGTTGAACAGAATGAATCGACTGAAAGGGAACTGAGATTTGCAATAAATTAAAAGCAACAAACCTGCTTGTAGAGAAATGATCGACTTCTGAAAGTCAGCTCCAAGAATGGTATCTCACTGGGGATGCACAAAAGTTACTATATGTGACTTGTCAGGGAATACGTCAAATTATTTAGAATTAAATATAAAAAGCAAAAATGACTCAGCCTGCAACTGAGAATGTGGATGGAGGACCTCAGTTTAGCTTGTTAGTTTGTCGCGCTAGCGCTGAGCTAATAACGCTAAAGCTAAAGCTAACAGGCTGTTGTCCTCCATATTTTCAGTTGCAGGCTGAATCGTTTCTGCCTTTTCCTCTCTGTCAACATGCTCTGGTTTCATTTAAAAGAGCTGATCGTCAGATGTTGTCCAAGATTAACCTTCAGGGTGGATATAGCTCGCTCACAGCCTCGCACCGAGGACCCATCGACATCATTATTTACCTGGTATGCTTTGCGTGTAAATAAAATGGCTCAGTCAGTGTTAAAATATATTTTTAAAAATGTAAAAAACTGAACAGCCTACAGTATTTTTACAGTTGAAATATATGTTTATCAAATAAAGTCTAATGTTACAACTAATCTCGAATCCCTTTTAGTACGATGATCCTCGTCTGTGTGGACAGTGTTAGAGGCTGAGGTGACATTTAAGATGCACAGCTTTGTTTAAATGTCACATCCTCACTGCATCTCACATGCAGCTGGATTTACATGAATTTAATCTAAGAAGTACACATTTAATTTAACTTTTAGCAATTTTAAAGCAGCATTTAAGCCAGGGAAGCCTTCTTTTACCTGCTAAAATTAGTTCAAATGGAAATTTGATGTAGTACTTCATGTCTGATTACATTTAAAATAAAAATTGCAGACAGATTTATAGAGCTGAAGTGTTTAGCACACTATGTTCATATGCTACATAAAGAATGTAATGTTTACATCAGATATGTGAGATAGCAAACATATATGGGTAAAAAACCTTTTATCAAGCTTTAATTAATTTAAGTTCATATATTTATGTAAATGAAGAACATTGGGCCTCATGCATGAACATGTTCGTATTCTTCTCCTAAATTTCTCTTACTTTTGTTCGTATGAAGGGTTCGTACGAACACGTCACGTCAG
>JARVGW010000682.1:1128902-1146537 GCA_031762495.1 Anablepsoides rubrolineatus | reverse complement strand
AGTGACTGTCTGCTGCATCTCCTTTTTACCACCATTCATGGATGTTCCCGAGTCAAAACTCAATGCATAGCAATGGCCCCTGTGTGGCACACGATAAGTCACGTGATGTCCAATCCAGTAATATAGATCAATGTACCTATGGTCACAAGATTTAAATTAACACTGACAGAACCAGATCCTTGGTAAAGGGGGCTGAAATAAGCCTCCTCTACGAGGTAGACGAGCTAAGCCTTAGAGATAGGGTGAGGAGCTCCATCATCCGATGGGGAGCTTAGAGTAGAGTTTCAGATGGTTTGGGCATTTGATAAGGGGGCTTTATCCAGACAGACACATCACCCTGAGGCAGATACAACCTTCTTTCCATGAAGCCTGACTCACCTGATTTGTTCTGTCTTCAGGTGTAAATTGAGCGCCTCAACGAGGATGTCTTCAGTAAACGGAGGTTTGTTGTTCCTGCGCTGGAGGTCAAAGTGAGCAGAGTTAGAGAGTGCGTGGACACCGGCGTCTGTCCTGCTGGACAACAACAGAGAAACCGGACGGAGTGGTTTCAGTTTCTGAAGTGCTTCCTGTGCAACAACAGAGAAAATGTAAAATCTTTACAAAATGACTGACAGATTATCATTTTATATGCTTTTCTATCTTAACCTAAAAAGACTTGTGGGTAGTTCATCATCAATGTATATGATCAAAATAATCTTCAAGATAAAAACTTACCTCTACGTGGTCCTGAACTCCTGTTTTACCAGGCTGATATCGAGCCACACTCACTACACCACTGCAAAAATTAAAAGAAGCATTACACAAAGTTCAGCCATAATGTAAATATAATGTGACCCCATCGTGCCATGTGACCAACCTGTATTTTTTTCCAATGTACTGAAAAAAGATTAGATAACGCGCACTGTTCTGCATAATGTCTTAAAATATTTCATAAGTTAGAATGAGAATAAACTGGTGTAATACAAACTAATCTTACAGCTGCAACTTTTACATGACATACAGTGAGATCTTCTTTCACAGAACAACATCTGCGACAGATTTACAGCAGCTAAGACTCGCGCGTATGAAGTGTTTTTGTAGTCCGGAAGTACCGGAGAAACTGATCTTAGAGCCGCTCCGTAGAGATATAAATTAAAAAGTAAGTTTTGGTGTGTTCAGTGTCAAAACAAGCTTAAGAAATAACCAATAAATACGCCTCGCGTAATGTAAACCCGTATGCTAGTTAGCTTGTCTCATAAATGAAACTACAGACGCACGTTCTGTCTACAGACACGCGTAGCTGCACGATTAAAATACTAACATTTAAGTTTAATGCTTATATTAGAAATGAACTAAACAAGTAAACATTTGGATTTGTCCACACGCAGCCCCTACCAAGTTCTTTGAACACTTATTCATCCAAATTTGTAGTCCAACCCGTCGAACATCAATTACGTCATCATGAATAAAGTGGAGTACGGCAGGTCGTTGTAATGTATAATCAATCCGCCAATCAATATGAAAAGTAGGATTCTTTTAGTCAATCTGACATTCTTACTTTCTCCTCAATCTGATTCCCCTGCGACCCGACTCAAAAACAATCAAAAGATAATTGATAATTATCTGGTCAAGTGTAATTGCCGTGAAGTCCAATTCAATTTTTTTTGTATTTAGGGGAGACAGCACGCTGGAGTGATTTAATGGATGTACTGCATCCATAATAATACCCTCTCGTCAAAAGGAGGATGTCAAAAACTGATTTTTGTAAAATCTGCAAGCAGCATTTTAGATATTCAAAATACCATTCAAATATTAAAAAAATGCTAATGTTGTTCATTTAAACTGATGTCTGTTTTTTTTTTTTTTGCTTTAGATGTTCACAGATACGTTCTCATTTTTAAAAATGAACACTGCGGATGCCTGAAATACAAATAATCGCAAAGAGAAACTGCCTATTATGTAATAAATCAGATTGCCGTACCACAGCCTGAACCCAAGCTCCTTCCAACTCATTGTAACCGGACACTATAAAATGTAGAAGATATGTCCGCTGAAAGTGAAGAAAAGTTGACCAACACAACGTTGTGACGCCACATCTTTGTCTAAAATGATTTTGTGGTTATGATTGCATATTTTTGCATTTACCATTACATAAAACAATAATTATTTTACTTTTGCTAGACTGTAGAATCCAGCAAAAATCTGCAAAATAAATTTTTAACAAGCATTGTTGAAAATTATGCTTGCATTCCTTATAGCAACCATTAGCCAAAATACATGGGTGGTTATTAGCCTACTGGCTGCTCAATTAGTGAAAAAGCCTAAATAACATTTTTTCCCTGTTATAAAATCAGTTTCCAATGTGTTTCCTCTGGTTTCCAACTTAATCCCATGATGCATTGCGCTGCGGCTTGCCCCGTTGGTGCAGGTTGCGTCCGCTCGGCTATCTCCGCTCCTGTATAGAGTCTCGGCGGTGCAGCTACGCCTCTCTCGGCAGCAGTGTAGTAGTAATCCGCCTGCCGCGCATTTTGTGTCACCGTGCCACCGGGAGAGGGGCGACACACCGCTGCGCGTCAAACGGATACCAGTCACCATCACCTCGGTTCAAGCGACGTATCGCCGCGGGCAATGACATTTGTAGACTGAAGTGGGAATACACGAGCAAAAACACAAAAATGACGGTAGACTTTGAAGAATGTATAAAAGATTCACCCAGATTCAGGTAAGACTGCTCATCTCACACAGCGGTGCGCCAAGAAAAAAAAGGCACACCTTTTTTTTTGTATGTTGTTTTTTTATTTATTTGTTTATTTTGTAATAGACAGCTGCAGACTTGGCTCATGATGAATTTGCTGTGGCATCAGCAGGAAAAATGGAAGGATGTTCTGATTTATTATGTCTGAGTCGCACATGTTAATCAGGAAGATGGCGTTTGTCTGTCCATTTGTCAGTTCCTTCCATTTTCTTGCACTGATTTTCGGACATAACGTGTTCTTTTTAAACATCATTATACATTTTTTGTAACACTTTTTAATAAAGCTGTAACACATTTGTTGGAAGATCACCTGATGGTCTTTTTGGATATGGGTTGCAAATGAGCTCAGTAAGAAAATATGAACACAGTGAGGATATTTTGGCCAAATATTGAATTTAAATGAAAAATAATGCTTTTTTCCTATTTTGAAACTATGTATTAACACCATGTGGGACTCATTCATTATGAGTGAATGTGTGAATGCTGAAGCAGGTTTGGAGGGTGCAGGCTTTTCAGCTCATAGTGAAGGATGTGGAAGCAGTGGTGGCCATGCTGGCTAAAAGGCAGCAGGTGAAGGAGCAGAGCTTATATACTGGGCTCGGATCCAGCTGTCTGGCCTCTTGTCCACCCTCTGAAGACCTCGCTCTGTCAGTGTACCAATCCTCACAGCTGTGGGAGCTGGGGAGATAAAAGTTGAGGGGATTCTAAGTTGATTTTCAGTTTTGTTTCCCTGTTTGTTGGCTTTATGCTTTCTTTATCTCAAACAGACGTTTCCCCCTTCTTTCTTTATACTTTGCACACCATGTTTGTGTCGGTGTCCACAGACTGAGCCAGCTGACAGGGGAGAACATAAAGTCAGAGAGGCAGACATGCACTCTGCTGCTTGAAATCTCCCTTCAGTGGTGATGGATGGCACAGACAAAAGGTCGGATCGAGAAGGAGAAGCAGAACTCTTTCATACACTTCCCCATTTTTTCCTCTGATGCTCAACTTTCTTCTTATAACGAATGTCGTTTGGAAAATTTCCACGATAGCCAAGCTGTTTTACTGGGTCATAGGGGGAGAAAATGTCATAATTATCCTCTGCATTGAAAGGGAGAATGTGGACGATAATGTTGTTCACCATATATCATGCATTTGTCTGTTGGCAAAATATCTTGTGAACCACTGGATACAGTTTAATAAAATTTTCATGAAATAACTGATTAACTTTTGGAGTCCCAATTCAACATGGCCGCTACGATTATAACAATACATCAATCCTCAATCCACATCGATTATATCAATTAAACACAGGACACACACATAAACTTTGTGATATCGAGAAACATCGTGTCGTCATCCAAACAAATCAATATAATATCACATTGTGATAAAAAGCCCCTGATGGCCGCCACAGCCAACCGAGCTTAGAAAACAAAAAAGAAACTTAAAATTCAGTCAGTTTTACAGATATTTTGCTAAAATTTGGTGTGGTAGTAGCTGAGAGTCATTAACAACACATATCCGAAGCGTGACACTTTGTGATATTGAAAACTACCAAAAAAAGGCTGTCGTTTCTCAATATCTGTTGATCCAAAACTCTAACATGCAAGATAGGATATTACGTTTGGTAGAATTTTAATTGTAACAAAATATGAAGCCATTAAAATTCCAAGGCTTTATATTTTGGCTTTGATCTCATGCAGTTGTTTATTGGCTAATGTTTGTTTGTTGAAGGGTTACAGTTCTCTGTATCCTCTTTACATCACTATTTAAACATTTGGAGCAACATGTTAGTCTGGTTTAGATTGTAGAGCACAAAGATCATTTGAAGATTAGACCACAGGGCTTGCTGAAAGTGCCTCTTGTAAAAACGATGTAATCGGATCACTGTTTTACTTTATGTTTCAGTGATACAGCATGCTGAAAATGCACATTTCTCTGAAAATATGCCTGTAAGAAAACACCGATTGTTACACCAAGAAAGTGTAGATCACAATACTAACATCACTGTGGAGCATAAAGGGTTTTAGATGGTTTCAACAGAGATAATTATGAAGTGACCCAGAGGCTCTTTTTAAAGTGTAAATTCTTCTTTTTTTTCCCCTAAAAGTGGCAGCAAATCTGTCGTAAATGTTGCATGACATAAGCAGGTCATTAAAATCAGTTGTTTTTTTTGTGTAACCCAGATTCCCCTCCTTTTGTTGTGTCATTTTGGACAAACAGGAACTGGTAGAGCAGCAGAGAACCAGTCCTGTCTGTCCTCCGTCTGGCGGAGCTAAACGAGCTGCACATGCCCTCGCTCTGCAGGTCTCAGCTTGTACCGGCTCTGTAGTTGGGTATGCATGACTGAGAGAACATGGAAGAATATTTGATTGTGTTTTCACGGCAAACATCTCTTCGTTCCCGTCTCTTGTTCTCTCTTTGTTTTTCTGCCCAACCTATTATTCAGTGGTCACCTGCAGCATTCATTCTTATAAAACACCCTCTGTACTCTAATGTCCTTGAGGCAGGTTGGGTTTTTTTTCATTTCTTTTTTCAGATATTTACTCCTCCTCCAATTTTCTTCAGCTTGGTGAACACAGTTGAATTTGCGAGGCAAATATTGTTTAAAATACCACGATAATCTTGTGGCAATTTGACCAGAACACATTATGAGAAGAACAAGGAAGTGAGCTCTACATACACAACTGCTTTTTTGTTCCCTTTCATCACAATACACATGAAAAACCTACTTAATGGCAATTATATAAGGTGTTGCTTGATCCGTTTCCATCTTACATAAATATATTTCATTGACTGAACTATTCATATGCACATGGGTGGGTGTGAGCTGTTGCCTAGTAACAGTTAGATAGAGAGCTGGGGGAAAAAAGAGGACAGCAAATTTAAGAATGAAAGAGGAGAGTGGGTGTTTGTGTAGAGGAAATTGTTTCATTGTGACCAGCACTTTTGGGTCTAAAAACCTTGGTTTGTTGCTTCCACCTCAACAACAACAAAAACAAGTTACGGATTGTGTCGTCAACTACTGAAGCTGGAAAAAAATGCTACCCAGCTCTTCTATCCAAACCAGCGCAGTTTATTCTTTGTGTCTTCCTCAGGATTCATAAAACTGTGGTCCGTGCTCGGTGCACGCTCACTGCTGGATAGCCCCCGTCCTAATTCTGATTGGCCAGTAGGCCTCTCTGTAATTGAAAGCAAAAGCTGTGTCTCATTCAGTGAAATGTCTGTTAAATCTCAGCAAACTCAAAGAAAAGCACGGTGGCCTGGGGACATTCTGAGGTGTCACTCGCCACACTGAAACAAGGCGTCGGTGCCACTGCCATCTGAACACAGATATTGGACTTTTTACAGCACCCTGCCTCAGCTTGCATTGTGTCCTGATTGGCATCAACCAAACTTGGGCTTCATCGTCCCATCATGTGTCTTGATGACATTAACCTGTGTCTGCACCCCAGTATAACAACAAATATCCTCTGTGTGTGCGCACCTGTTAGGCTTGTCAAAATAACACATTTTGTTGAATGAGAAATTGTCTAAGAAATTATTGCAATAAGCAAATATATTGTTCGGAGATCATTTTAAATGTAAATTTATTAAATTTATGTAAAGTTACGGATGGAACAGGACCAGAGTTGTAAAAACGACACACAACAGCAGCTACTGATACTGTATCATAACTACCAACTTCCTCTATCCAAGCAGGCACAATTTATTCTGCATGAGTTTTCCTCTGGCTTCAGAAAATATATGCGGTCACCACCTGCACACCTCTTACTATGTTTACAGAAGTTTATGAAGTTTACATAGTGGAAAAAACGGGGCACAGTGCCCCGACGGCATCCTCAGGCATCGTTAGCTGAAAAAAAGGCACTTCTAGCCTAATGCTTGTTGACGGGCCTCTCATGGTTCAGAGGTTATGGGTAGGTGCACCGATTTCATTAATTTTGGGAGATCAGAGATCGTTGATACTTCGATAAAATCAGAGGAAAAGTTTAGATTCTCAGCTACCTCCACAAAGGTCTGAAAATCAGCCTCTGTCCCTTCTTCAGTTGAAGGTGTATTATGACCTTATACACCTGACAGTGTCAGCTATTTAAAATATACAAAATTTGAATCGGCTGGTCAGACTTTTTAAAGATCGGTGATCGACCAAAAAAATGCATTTGGTGAACCTTTAGCTAAGAGACCATGCACCTTTAAAATACCTGATATTAAGGAGTAGAAAAAAGGGAGAAACGAAGAAAACAAGCAGGCAAAAAAAAATATTGACCTTGTTTTACTCTGTTGACCTAAATTGAATTTATTGTGTGAATAATTAATTTTTTGCTTATTACGACAGGCCTATCACCTGTAGGGAGAAATGTGAGCAACCCAGTTGTCCAGTCTTTCCTCATTGAGTCGTGTGGAGGATCAGCTCAAACCCACTCTGCCAGATCTTGAGGGTCCGATCCAACAGCTGTATGACTCTAAACTGAATCTGGGCTGGGGAGACGCCACGCCCTACAGACATTAGACCAGCAGTATCCCTGTCCTGCTAACTCTGTTATTCATTTGATCCTGTAATCATTAGGCTCATGACCTTTCGACATTTCAGCACTTTCATTTCATTTCCACCACTTCAACTGAGTGAATAATGTTTTTGTCAGTGAGTGTAAATCCATTGTCTTTATGTTTAGGTCATGCATGTTATTAAAAAATATAAAACATGATGATAAAACCATGATGGTTTAAGAATAATCAGTTCTTTGAAGTGAATATTATTGAACTGGATTTGTAAAAGGTTTGAGAGTACAGTGTGGTGGGGGGGGGAGCTTTTTGGCTCCTCTTATATAAGATCTCCTACATTACTTTAATAGCACATCTCCATTTATTGGCAGATTAAAGTGCTTTTTATTGCTTTAGATGTCTGTCTGGTGCCCTGATTTCTTTTTACTGTCTGGCTATTTATTCCCTACCTGCTTCATCATCGTCATCACCACCACCTCTAATCCTCCTTTTACACACATTATCACATTCCTGTTGGTCATCTGCCTGTGAAATGTGTAAATGTTCACCCTGCCGCGTTCTCTAATTAGGGGCAAGACCATCTGTGTACTGCTGCCCAGAATGACCAGTTGTTTTGGCAGACGTGGAAGTTACCTATCCATTTGTCACACTCAGAAATGGAACAAGAGACAGAGAGAGGGATTCATATTTGTCCTTTTCAGTACAAACACACTCTCACACAGCTGTTTTCAGCTTGTGCCAGCAGGCAGAGCTTGGGTTTTATTACTCGAAAGGCAAACAGCGTGGCGTAAGAACGTCTTCGAATGCACAGTAGCTGAGAAAAGGGATTAATATGCTTGCAAATATTGACGTACTCTGACATTGATGAACTTTTCAGCTTTTATGTGTACACCAAAAAGACCTTGTCTGGCGGTCTGCTGCTGTTTCTGACGTCTTTTGGAGTCGTGGTGAACCTTTGAACTTCAACAAAATGAAATCCTGTCTGCGACGCCAGTGGCTTGTCAAAACATTTAGACAGATTCCAAACCACTCACATTAGGTTGATAATGTCATGATTCTCGTTTCCTACCACTTTAGCTAATGCACCCATGGACACGGCAGACGTGCGCAGACTGTCCCGCTGCCCTGTAGTCATTTTCCTGTAATGGTGTGTACACATATAAAGGTTCTTCATTTATAATAAAGCTTCTTTTTGTTATGCTAAAAACACAAGTAGTAAATTACTCTGCTTAAGCGTTTGTTGTAATTTCTCTTGATAGCTTAAGTCGACCACAACTTATATCAAACACCTAAAATCGTGAGCAAATTGCTCGCATTTTTGCCTTAATCTTGGGGTTTTTCTCCATGTTCTTTTGGCAGTATAGAAAGGTCAGACAACATATTAATGTCTGATTTAGTCCCACACAACCAGAGAGAAGATGGGGATTTATAGGTTTACTGCTCACATTCGGATCAAACAGACTTTCATGATCAAAGTGTTTTCTTTTTTTTTATATTCTGCACAGTTTTTTAACTGTAAAGATGCTTTTCTGAATCCTAAAGCCCTGGTGACCTTGCATTTTTGTTTATTGCTGGTAAAAGGCTGGTAATAATTTCTTTGTGTTAATTTGTTTGTCAGCAAAAAATCTCATGAACCACTGTATTTTAATGAAACTTGAAGTATTCACTAGGTTTAGAGTCAAACCAGTTCAAGATGGCAGCTGATCAATTATTAAAACACAGTCTGTTTTGTAGAAATTGAGCTAAAATTTGAAGTAGTAGCAGCTGAGAGTCATTCCCAAAGTATCTTCTCAGCTGTAATAGATCTCACATTATTGCATAAAATTGTTCATATTTTTTTTATTATTATTATTTTTTTACCAAAGATGTTTCCAAAGCAACTGTAAATGTAAGATGATGTTTATTTAAATTTCTGGCATGAAGGGTGCACAATGACACACTCCTTAAAGGAATACTGGGTTGTTTTAAATATAATAGATTTGGTTAGCAGCAGCTCAGCAGTATGCTAGCCTAATATAGGTGGCAATAATAAGGCTGGTTTGTCTGCTGCCTGTTGAAAAGTTAATTATTTCTCACTGGAACTTTATTTCAGTGATTGCTGAGTAATAAATGATCATAGTTTGAATAACGGTAAATCTTTAGTAGTGGCTCCTGAGCATTGATCCTGGGGTGGATATTCATTTCCTAAATCACTTACCACATAAATTATACAATTAGACTTACAATTTCTTTGACAAAAAAGGACATAGATTACTTAATATTTATTTATTTATTTTCTTTATTTTTTTCTTTATTTGCACAAAGATGTCACCTTTTTTCTCCCTCTGGCAGCTCGAGGTTGTGTCTCGTGAAAAGAATCTGATCTAATAATAAAATCACCCACATCTACCTAAAATCAGGAGTATTTCTTAGATTTTAACTGTACAAAATAAACCAGACACAGCTTTTTAAACCAGATAAAAGAAAATAAACAAAAATCAGCAGAATATGTTGGTAGGGCAAAATATTACCACCCCAATCCGACTCTATTGGAGCTGCCTGAATTTTGATGACTGCCAACTGGGCAAAGTATGATAAATATAATAATAAATCCACTGACAAAGCTGATCCGTGATCTGTACAGACCCATCGGGGAAAATGAGTAAAAAAACTGTCAGTTAAATTTATTTATTCACAAAGTTAAAAAGCAGCTTGCTGTGTGTTGTTTTGCTCTAAGTAATTCAGTAATTTACATTATTTATTAGAAGGGTGAATACAATTTTTTTTTTAGGTTGGTTGACCGGCCACGCCTGTCTCCAAGCTTTTATGTTGTTTGTGGTTTGATCCAGTCTTTTGTCGCCTGTTGTGTGTTTGGCACCACTTTTAACAGGGGAATTTTATTGTTAGTGTCACAAAAATCTGGGCTGTGTGCAACCATTCACAGAAGGACCTGCTACGGATTACAAAATTAAAGCACTAAGTTTGCTGTTTACAGTCCTATCAGATTGTTTAGAAGATTTTAAGTAGCTGAACTAGTTAAAAGTTAACTAGTGTTATGTTAATCTGTTTTCAATATGGTTAGGGTTAGGGTTCAATATGATTCCGATTCAATTCAATTAACATGTCTGCAATAGATATAATGCGATATCATATGCCCATCTAACATAATGACTGTGTTAGATGGGCATATGATATCAATTCACATTGAGCATATGATGGCGATATAGATCGATATTTTCATTTTGCCTCGATAAAACTGAATCAAGAACCATTCAAATCGATATATTGATATAGATTGATGTATCGTTACACTCCTAGTTTCCACTTGCAGCCACTCCATCCATTGGCTCAATGATTATATAAGGAGCTGTAGAGCAGCTTATCACTCATGCTTATTTTATCTTTGAATTATATTAAGATTATCAAATACTCATATTTCATCAATTCATGAAGTTTCCCATGAGTCTTTGCTGCCCGAATGTACGTCAAACTTTGGGCCACTGCACTGACTGCTAAAATTTAAGGACTTCACTGAAAGAATTTGAATTTCTTGTATTGTATTATAGCATTTGGCCCGCAGTCCTCGGATAGATTTTTATTTTGGCCCTCTCGGGGTAACACGTTTGTGCACCCCTGCTTTAAAAGATTAGACTGCTGTGAATATTTTGTGAGCGCAAAATTCCATTTTTTCCCTTTGGAAGCGACCCTTTTTTCTGAACTCTTAAACTCTTCTGACCTGCAGGTTTCACAAAAAGGCGACGCAGAGCAGGCTGTACCATGAAACGTACTGTGTTTCCCACCCCCTCACGAGTCACATAAATATTTCAGTTCTCACTGTGTGTGTAAAATAAGAGGTCTTGGTGGAGTGCTTCATCTAAAACAAGTGATATGTCAGGAGCATGAAAAACTGTTAGAGCAGAGGGGTATAGATTTGGTGTTCCAGGGTGATTAAAAATGACTGTAACTCAGTCCTACAGATGTTAAGTTAAAATGATATGTGGTAATTGGAGAGAGTCATACTTACAGCACTGTCTGAGCACATGGTAGCTTTGTTTATCATCTGTCATATATGGTAGTGATGTGCATTCCTTCAGGAGGAATTCTTTTATTCTTTATATATCTGCCACTGTACAGGGTCTGACTGAGCTAAAATGAGACTAATACTCATTTTAAAAGAATAAACAAAATAATGCACTAAGATTCATGCCATTTATGCTGTCAACTTTATTTCTCAGCCAGTGTTTTCATATGACACATTCACGAGACTCCATCACTGCAGCACGTGGACAATCCCTCTGAAATCCAAAGAGCTGCAGATTTTCTGCCACTCTGCAGCATGTGACGCCGGGGGACTCCACGTAGAACCCGTATATGAAATAGGATTATCACTGATTAAATCAAACAGATAGCCAACACAACCTATTAAAGCTCACACAACATCAGCTTCTGACACCAAGAACCATGAGAGGGTTTCCTCGCTCTACTGTCTGCAGGATGCTGCGTTGTAAAAATTAATTTGACACATTTCACACCAGAGGATTCCCACGCTTGTTGGATTGTTGTGCTGCTTTTATTTCTCCATCAGTCTCCATCTGACCTTTAACCTGCCCCAACCTGGATTATTTTAAGACCCATCCACGTGGAAGTCATGGTCACAGTGATGTCATGTGGGGGAAATGTGAACCATTTACAATTTATGAAAATAAAAAGCATTTTTTTTATTTTAAAGTTACTTAACTCATATTTGATGCACATAACTGACCAAATGCTGTATTCTGTACCACAGAGTTATTAATATTTCAATATATTTATTACATTTAATAATATATGTTAACAGATGTGACTTCCACAGTTTAGGCAGCAAGGAATTATTAAATGTTGCTGCAATACACACCATTTTAGAGTCATCTTTACTTTGATTTAATTATTTCTTTGTTATGACAATGCTTCTTGACCTAACATTAGAAAGTTTAGTTGATTGATGATGCCTTTATTGTCATTGTACAGAACACAATGACATTACATAAGTTACATAAATTACATATTTATTTCCTTCTAAATGGCCACATTTGTAAGTAAAATACATTTGTGAGTTGAGCAGTAGAGTTTATAGAGCTTACCAGAGGTACCAGAGTTTACCAGTATATCCATTTACCAAACAGGTGCACGTGGAAGAACCATACACAGCCACAACAGCCTGCCATCTCCTCCTCCTGGCTGCAGCTTGGTCACACACTGCTGTGGAATGGCATCTCATTCTCAACCAGTGTTTGTCACGAGTCAGCCATGGTGGTTGTGTTGGTCACTCTGGAGCAGCACACCCAATCTGATCACACAGGTGTTTGATTGGCTCAAGAGTCAAATGGAGAATAAACTCTTGGATTTTGACAAGTTTTTCATGGGTTCAACCCACATACTCAACTTGGTTTCCAATCCACAAATGCATTTCCTAACAAACATGGCACCATTAAGGGAAATAAACAGTTTTTCCCAACAGTATACGATTTATTGACAAGGATTGTTATAATAATGAAATAACTGACTAAACACAAATCTCCTTACTTTATGTGCTATATTACTAATAACCATAAAATATAAAGATTTGCTCCTTTGTTCTGTAAACAGGTTGTTGGTGTCAAACCATGCAGAACTATTAGCTACTCCATCGTCTGATGCTGAAACTAAAATCTCAGCTGCATGTGAAACGAGCACAAATGGGTGTTTCATGGTGATTGCAAATCCAGCAGCAGACACTTCGAAGTTCCAGCATTTGCTCTTTATTGTCAGGCCAGAAACTAATGGGTTCTAAAAAATCGAAATGACCAAAACAACTTTTTAAACGAGTCTTTCAGTGATTTGTGGCAAATGCGAAAGCGTTTGCCTGAGGGCCTGAGTGAAAAATAAAGCCCAAATTGAACTTTCTCACAGCTCTCTAGTGTCGTTTAATAGTTTATTATAAACAGTGTTTCAGTGCAGTCCTTCATCTGCTCTGAGGTCAGTCTTTTTGGTGAGGAGTTGGTGAAAATCGTGCCAAGGTCTTTTGAAACTCAAATCAAAACAATGAAGCAAATTGGCTTCATATTGTTTTTGGGCTGTAATCTTTATCCAGACATTATTTTTATAGTGAGAAACAGATTTTTTAGCCCCCTCCCAGTTCAGCCCTTATTTTTGTTGTGACTGATTTTGTAGATTTTATGTCTGTGTGTGTATAATATGAGAAATGCATTCATGGAATTAAACACTGCCACACATTTAAAGAAGCATGGATGAAACCTCAAGAGCTCCTCATATATATCCATACATGCATAAAGCTGTTAAGCATGTGGGGTTTATCTCACATTAAGCACAAGGGGTTTAACTTGCATTAAACATATGGTGCAGCAGAGTGACATAACACGCATATGTATAAGGTCAAGACTTGCAGGTGGAAAGAATCATTTATTTGAATATCTTTAGACAAAAACATTTTTAGTAATGGTATACTGTGTGGTAAAATCTGTTTTGTGTGGCTGTGTGTGTATTTTTGTAGTAAAACACACTCTGATGTGTATAATTTATAGCTAGTCAAAGAAATCCCTGTGTTGGATGTTAGCATGTCCAAGTTCAGTTCCCATCCTTTAAAAAGAAACGTCACAGGTGGATGCTTGTCATTCATTCACAATACAGGATTTAACTCGGCGCCCCCAAGTCCTGCTCGTCTCAAAGAAAACAAAAGAATTCAACTGATTTAACGGAATGTGAATAAAGAAAAAGAAAAACAACATGTGAGAGATTGTCCCTTATGTCGCCTAGCTATGTCCTTAAACTTTACCAGTGTCATGCATTTGTCACATTACTGTACATATTGGACTGAAGGGAACCACCAGGATTGTAAAAGTTTCATTTGTGGCACAAATGGAAGTACAGAGAACAGAAAGATGGGTTGACTTGAGGATTAAATGAAACCAAAAAGACCAGCAGAGGGAGGAACAAAAGGAGGAAAGGTCTAATTTATTGTTGCTCTAATAACCTGCAACATATTTCATACATTATTCCACGACATGCATCTTAAGCTGCATGGAAGAAAACACACATGGTTGGTAATATTTCATCAAAAAAAGATAAATAACTGAAGAAGAAGAAAAAAAGACTGGACAGCTGCACAGTTGAATCCAACTCGGACACAACTTCCTTTTGATGACAAATCAAAAAGTTATGTGCTTCACTCTGGCTCACAGCATGCAAACAAGGAGAAGAGGTGTGTGTGTGTGTGTGTGTGTGTGTGTGTGTGAGAGTGAGCTGACTTGCTCGTTCCCATCTGGGATCCACCTATAAGCATCTGGTTCAGATTTGACCCAACTTTCTCCACTTTTGTTTGAGCTGTGGCTCTCTTTTTTTTTTTCTTTTTTGGCTGTACTTTTCTTTTCCATGTTAAACTGCACTTCTCATCTTTAATGTGCTGTTTGTTCTTCCTGTTTACTCATGCCTTTCTCAGCCTTTTTTTTTTCTTGCTCCGTCTCCTCCTCCACCCACGTTCCTGTTGCCTTTAGCAGCATGTGGTGCCACACGGAGGTGGCAATGCCGTTTTGCGTCAGAATTTTGTGACTTTAACTTTCAGAGTGTTGTTTACTGGCTTTTATTCCTATTTTATCTCAATTCTTCCATGCTTCAGTGTTTTGAGACTTTCACCGCTGATTGTTTCCTCTCAGGTCAGTGACACGGGCTCACTAAATGCTTGGCAGCCAACCAGCACTGATCCTCACTGAATCCAGAACCCCCCGCAGCTCTGAAGGTATACGTGTAGTTGACGAGCCACAGTGTGTTCTACAAAGACGCACGAGATGAGATGGGGAAACACCGACTGCTCTCATCGAAGCGGACGGATTCTGTTTCACATTCCTCCTCTTTACATTATTCTGGCTGCATCCGTGTCTTAGATCTCTGTGGAATTCTGTGCAACCGAATGAAAACATTCCCATCTGCCGCATCAGCAGTCCCACACTTCCTCAGAGCCATCTGTCCCACCCCCTCAAAGTAAATCACACATGCATTCATTAAAAAAAAAAGAAGAAGAAGAAAATAAAAATGGGCCGCTTCCTCCCATTTGTCCAATTGATTTATCCTTTTCATCCAACTGGAAAAAATCTTAACAGCTGACCTAAAGTTGATACTCAATTTATCTTAAAGCGGAGAGGCAAGATCACCGTAAAGTTTAGAAATGATATAACTATTGTTTTGGTATATGGGTGTAAAAATGTAGGGATTTCAAAGTGCACACATGTCACAGACAAAACCATCTAAATCTGGAAGGTTCTGCAGTCAGATTTGGCAACAATGATTCTTCATTCAACATGTATGAAACAAGCATATCTAAAAGTTTCATGCAACTTGTGGTTTAGTTTGAATCAGAAGGGAACAAAGCAGATATTTTCCCCTCAGAGGTCTTGAAGCTGCCCTGCATAGTTAAAGAAGCTCAGTTAATCGGAAATTTTTAAAGGGGACAGATGCAAAATCCACTTTTTTAGTTGTTAAATACACTTTATTGTGTATGTGGAGTCTCTAGGAGTGCGGAAAGTTTGAATTTAATGTCTCCTGTTGCTAGGTAGATATCTTTATATTCTGTTTGGGTCATATTTTTTAACAAGTTCAGTTTTCTCTTTTTTTATGGTGTTTTCTGAACTATTACGTCAAATTCTTTGCAATAGAATTGCTAAATAAGGTCCAGACTGACCAACTACAATCTCGTTGTCTTCATTCTCCTCTGGCTCCAACATGGACAAGTCTTCCATTGTTAACACCTTTTAATCACATTGTAAATAAAAAGTTTCTGCGCCGCTATATAGTCATGAACTCCTCTATCAAACTAGAACGGATCGTTCTGGAAGCTGGAGGAGGGCGGGGTGTATTGCGACTTGTTTGGTTTAAAGGAGACAGCCTCAAAATGAGTTGATGTGAGACACGCCTCAGAACACGGGTGAATTCAGACCAAAGCATTACAGTTCCACGTTATATAGACCCCAACTTAATGATTTAAATGTGAAAAAGAAGGATTTAAAAGCATGGCGTGTCTCCTTTAGGGTTGGAACAAGACGGTGCTAAATTTTAAGTAGTGTGCAACTCCTGCCAGAACAGACCCTTAAGGATTTCTATCTATAATGCTTTGACTTTCATTTCCACACTTTGTGAAAAAAGGTGTGAAAAATCCCTCTTTTCTTCTCATTGAAGTGCCGAAGCTTTGTCATCTGTAAGATCAGCTGATTCATCAGCTGAGGGTATAAACAAGAACAGATGGGCTGTTAAAGTAACTAACTTCAGGTCAGAATATGAGCTTTACTTGATAATGATATGTTAGTTTAATAAAACCTAATAGTGAGGCACCATGACTCCAAATTCTGATTCGTTTTTAGTCGTTTTCGGTTTGTTCAGTAGATCTCGTGAACATTTACTTCAGTAGGCCCTAGTCTGGATGACTCAGTCCGAAATAAGGCTTTAAATTAATTATTTAATTTGAAGTCACTAATATTGGGGCAAGTTTCTTCTTGAAAAGGCCCTGGAGTAACAACTGTCATGAGCTTTTATTTATTTCCAGTCAGCCTGTCCTCGTTCCCATGGTGTTGGTTGCTCCCGTCTTGTCAAACCTGGTAGTTTCTTGGGTGGATAGTTGGATTTTGTGCTGGAAAATGCACAGTGACTTGTAAATGACCCCTTAAATTCCTCAGTATGAGCTGGAACGGATGTGGTGCAAGTTCTCGAACTACATGTAGAAAACCTAGGTTCAACAACAGTGTCACGTTACGACTTTTTAGTTTGTTTTTGATGCTGCGTTTCATTTACCTCGGAAGTCAGATCAGGGGATAAAGTCACACCCGACAGTGTTGATTATAGTGCTTAATGACCAGGTTAGGAGTCAGTAGCAAGACAATAAAAAATGTATTGCATTTAAACATTGTAGCAACATGTTTTCTTGTGGAGTGGCAGACTTAATGAGGTACAAACCATAGGAAGTAAAAATATATAGTTTGTTTCTGCAAATATCACCACTTTTCACAAATAAGACATTAATGTTAGATTTTGAATAAACTTTGTTAAGAAATTAAGAAGGGGGTTACTAAGTGGGGGTTTCTTGGGTGCTGGCGTAGTTTGGGTAATTGGCTTGTGTGGGCATAAGTAGTTTAGGCTTAGGCATATTTTTCCAGGTGGGTTAGGTCTGTTTTAACCAAACCAAATTGTTATATGTCCTTCCACATTTACACTCTTCAAATTTGGTGCACCTTCCTGTCTCAAGTTATGACAAAAATTAATATTCATATTCAAAATTGACAATCTAATGGTTACGCAGCCCCCACCCACACCTCCAAGCTGGCGTTCATTCAACCAGACTGCACAGCAAAATCCAGAGTGTTAAAATTTCAGTGTTAAACCTTTCAGAGTTA
Organism: Anablepsoides rubrolineatus; assembly: GCA_031762495.1. Lineage (NCBI taxonomy): Eukaryota > Metazoa > Chordata > Actinopteri > Cyprinodontiformes > Rivulidae > Anablepsoides > Anablepsoides rubrolineatus. The sequence goes on along the minus strand of JARVGW010000682.1, from coordinate 1,128,921 downwards.
GTTTTAACTCCTGAAGTGT
>JARVGW010000682.1:986484-996833 GCA_031762495.1 Anablepsoides rubrolineatus | reverse complement strand
CCAAGTCCACAAAACACATGTAGACTGGTTGAACTCCCATGAACCCTCCAGGACCCTGCTGAGGGTGTAGAGCTGGTTCACTGTTCCACGACCAGAACGAAAACCAAACTGCTCTTCCTTAATCCAAGATTCGACTATCCAACGGACCCTCGTCTGCAGGACCCCTGAATAGACCTTACCATGGAGGCTTAGAAGTGTGATCCCTCTATAGTTGGAACACACTTTGTTTGACCACCACCCCGGTCTGCCAATCCAGGGGAAATGCTCTTTAGGTCCAGGCAATATTGTAGAGTCGTGTCAACTAACATAACATCAGAACCTTAAGGAACTGCAATTATTATCCACTCCTGGTGCCTTGCCAACTCTTCCAACGCCCAAGTTTTTGCCTCAGGGACCACCCGAGCTGCAATCCGCTTGGACTGTCAGTACCTACCAGCTGCGTCCAGAGTCTCACAGACCAAAAAGACCCGAACAGACAGCTCTGCCCCTCTCTTCACCCAAGTGTTCAAAACATGCGGCCGTAGATCAGATGAAACGACAACAAAGTTGATCATCGAACTGCGGCCTAGGGTGTCCTGGTGCCAAGAGCACATATGGACACCCTTATGTTTGAACATAGTGTTCATTATGGACAATCCATGACGTGCATAGAAGTCCAATAAAAAAACATTGCCCGGGTTCAAATCGGGGGGGCGTTCCTCCTAACCATGCCCTTCCAGGGCTCCAGGACATTCCACGTTCCTAGAGCCAGCTTCTGTAGCCGAGGATCAGACCACCAAGTTCCTTGCCTTCGACCACTGCCTAACATACAATGCACCCGACCCCTACGGCCCCTCCCACAGGTGGTGAACCCATGGGTAGGGGGACTCATGTCACCCTTTTGGGCTGTGTCCGGCTAGGCTCCATGGGTGAAATACCGGCCACCAGGCGGTTGCCAACGTGCCCTTTCTCCAATCCTGGCTCCAGAGTGGGGCCCTAGTGACCCGCGTTCTGGCGAGGGAACACTGAATCCATCGTTGTGACTCGTCATGAGGGGTCTTTAGGCTGCGCTTTGTCTGATCCCTCACCTTGGATCTATCGGGGACATGAAGCCCCTGACAAAATAGCTTGTAGGATCATTGGGACTCTCAAACCTCTCCACCACAATCAGGTGACTGCCTAAGGAGAGGGAAATGCATTCATTTGAAAGTTATTTCACAGCATTGAATTTGAATTGAAAGTTTTGAATCTTAATTATCTTTGAAACTGTATTTTTGTTGTAATAACGTTTCAGTTTGATTATTTTCACTTTCAGTTCTATAATTCAGTTTCAGTCCCAAAATTCAGTTTTGTGTCACACATCCTGGTCCTTGAGAAAACCAGAGTAATCAAACACAGATCAACAGATTTACTGTATGTTTGACATCAGTGACGCTTCCTTTACAGCAATGTTTAGTTTCAAGGAACCTTAGAAAGTCATCTTCACCACGTCTACAAGCCTAAAGGCAGAGTCGCTGCCCTGTGACTGGCTGACCAGCTCTTTAACAAACAATTAAACAAGTGTAGCTAATAGAGAATATATATTACATCACTGTAGTTTTTCAGCATGGAGCATGACAGCTGTTGAAATGACTTCAAAGGGAATCTTTGATGATAAAACCCAAGACTACAAATAAAATGGAACAGTTATATTGTAATGGTATGTTTACATCAGGATGCTAATTTGAAGTTCTTTTCTTCTTCTGCATGAAGATGCTGTCTCCATTGAATCAGCCACTGGTGTTTTAATACTGAGCCAAAAGCTCTTGTGTGAAACGAAGGCATGGCTTTGTCCTGCTGATACTAAAGGATGATATTTATTTCTGTTTGAACCACCCTGATCCTCTTTGAAAATCTGTTTATTCAGTTCAGTTCCATATGCTGTATGTAGAGGAACTCTAACCTGTTTATTTTCTGCTGATAACAGTGGAATCCAACAGTGACTTCCCTTTTTTCTAGATAGTGAACTGTTTGTGTAAGTGTCGAGGAAAACATGACTCGACACTTTCTCCCTGATGGAGTTACAGATTTGAGTAAAATACAACCCCTGGCAAAAAGGATGGAATCAGCGGCCTTGGATTATGTTCATTCAGTTGTTTAATTTTGTAGAAAAAAAGCTGATCACAGTCATCAAACAAAACTAAAGTCATTTCAAATGGAAATTTTTGGCTTTAAGAAACTAAAATAAATCAAGAAAAAAAATGTGGCAGTCAGTAACAGTTACATAGTTTTTATAGCAGAGGGAAAAAATTATAGAATCACTCAATTCTGAGGAAGAAATGATGGAATCATGAAAAACAAAGAAACAAAAGAAGACTCCAACACATCACTAGTATTTTGTTGCTTTTCCAACAGCTTGTAATCTCTGAGGCATGGACTTAATGAGTGACAAACACTCTTCATCAATCTGGCTCCAACTTTCTCTGATTGCTGTTGCCAGATCAGTTTTGCAGGTTGGAGCCTGGTCACGGACCATTTTCTTTAACTTCCACCAAAGATTTTCAATTGGATTGGGATCTGGACTATTTACAGGTAATGACATTGATCTTATGTGTTTTGTTTTTCAAGAAATGTTTTCAGTTTTTGTTCTATGGCAGGATGTATTATCATCTGGAAAAAATGATTTCCTCATCCCCAAACATCCTTTCAATTGATGGGATAAGAAAAGTGTCCAAAATGTCAATGTAAACTTGTGCACTGATAGAAGAATTAACCACAGCCATCTCTCCAGTGCCTTTACCTGACATGCAGCCTGATATCATCAATGACTGTGGAAGTCTGTATGTTCTCTTCAGGCAGTCCTCTTTATAAATCTCATTGGAACGGCACCAAACAAAAGTTCCAGCATCATCACCTTGTCCAATGCAGATTCATGAATCATCACTGAATATGACTTTAATCCAGTCATTCACAGTCCATGATTGCCTCTCCTTAGCCCATTGCAGTCTTGTTCTTTTCTGTTTAGGTGTTAATAATGGCTTTAGTTTAGCTTTTTTTGTTTGTAAATCTCATTTCCTTTAGGAGGTTTCTTACAGTTCAGTCACAGACGTTGACTCCAGTTTCCTCCCATTCGTTCCTCACTTGTTTTGTTTTACATTTTCTGTTTTGGAGACATTTTGCTTTAAGTTTCTGTCATGATGCTTTGATGTCTTCCTTGGTCTACCAGTATGTTTGCCTTTAACAACCTTACCATGTTTGTATTTGGTCCAGATTTTAGACACAGCTGACTGTGAACAACCAAGATCTTTACAACATTGTGTGATGATTTACCCTCTTTTAACAGTTTGATAATCCTCTCCTTTGTTTTTAATTGATCTCTCTGGTGTTGGAGCCATGATTCATGTCAGTCCACTTGGTGCAACAGCTCTCCAAGGTGTGATCACTCCTTTTTTAAAATGCAGACTAACGAGCAGATCTAATTTGATGCAGGTGTTAGTTTTGGGAATAAAAATTTACAGGGTGATTCCATCATTTTCTTCTCTGCTTGGTCTAAAAATTAACCGTTACTGACTACTACATTTTATTTTCTTGATTTCTTTTAGTGATTCTTAGGAAGTTGCCATTTGAAATGACTTTAGTTTTGTGTCATGTCTGATCTGCTTTTCTTATACAAAATTAAATAACTGAATAAACATCTTCCGAGGCCACTGATTCCATCATCTTTGCCAGGGGTTGTATGACTTACAGTAAGAGAAAGGGTTGGTTTGAAAATAGATAAATATGAACACAAATATGCTCATGTATAGATAAATGGATGAGTAGATTATTGAATAATGAACAGATAAATAGATGAATGTTTTTGTAAAAGATACGGTGAGTTGCAAAAGTATTCACCCCATAGAATTCAGTCTGTTTTATTAAAAACTAAAACCTAAAAGAAGTCTTGGGTAGTTTATGATTTTTAAATTTAACTTCAAAGTTACTACTTAGAAGATGATGAATGTTTTTGTTGTAAAACAACAACAAAACAAAAAGAATAGAAAAAAGAAAAAAACAACAATTTTTAAGTTGTTTTGTTGTGTCACCACCTTGTCCCTTGTCCCAGCCCCTGGTTCTGGTCCATCTAACCTGGACTCTGTTCTTCATGACTCATGAATACACAGCTGCAGCTCTTTCAGTCTCTGTTGGACTGAGTTCTTGCTTTTATTATTCCAGAACATTTATTAGTTTCTCCTGTAGCTTCAGCCAGACTACATGTCCCAGTTTCAGTCTTTGGGGGTCTCAAATGATTTTCCCTTAAGACCTTCTCGATTTTTCTCGATTCATCTTTCCTTTAACACTGAGTTTCCCAGTTCCTGCTGATGAAAACCATCCCCACAGTATGAAGCTACCACCACCGTGCTTCAGATGTTCTCAGTATGATGAGAGATGGTTGGTTTGCCTCAGATGAGCTCCTTAAAGACCTGAAAGTTCAGTTTTAGCCTCATTTGTCCACAGAACCTCCCTCCATATGTTCAGGGAAGAAACCCAAAACATTTCAGCTTTTTAACTTTGTGAGTTTGGAGTATTTTTGTAGAATTATTACTTACATATGAACTAAAATTAGATTGAATTCAGGTTGTAAAACAGTACCTAGGGGGTAAATACTTTTACAACTCACTGTAGGCTTGCTTTGAGTCCCAACATGTCCCATTCAGGTTAAAACCAGCGCTGATGATGTCTTTTTACTTCTTAGTCCTGGACTACTTTCAAACTTTGGAGCTTTTTTAATGATGAACTCAATAAAAGCACCGCTGACAGATGATTTACTGATGTTTGTATAAAACAAGTAAATCATCTCATTTTCCTTCAGTAATTAGAAACCTGGTGTTTTTAATGTGTTATTGGTTAAAACTGTTATATTTTACTGGTCAGCACCATGATTTAGTGATGAGCACTGATCCTGCACAACAACATGGTCCTGGGTTCAATTCTGGAGTCAGACCTGGGGTCTTTTTGTGTGGAGTTTGCATGTTCTCCTCATGTTTGCGTGGATTTTCTCTGGTTTTCTTCCCACAGACCAAAAACATGCAGGTTAGGCTGCCATCAGGCCTCTTTTTAAAAAGTGATCTCAGTGGGATTTTCCTGGTTAAATAAATCAGAATCTCCTCATCTAAAAGTCTGGATATGTAAGAGTCTTTCTAAAGCAAGAAGCTGTCCTTCCAAAACATCTGAGCTCTGATTCTTCTCTAAAGAGAGTCAGTTCCTCTGCCTCCTGCTGCCTTCATCACGTTTTAACCCTCAACTTTCATCTCTCTTTGTAGTAGCGATGAAGACAACAAGCCCCTGCAGGGCAGCCAGACCTCTCTGGATGGAAATGTGAAGGAAAGTGATGACAGCCTGGTGGACTACGGCGAAGGCGGCGATGGTCAGTTCAACGAGGACGGCTCATTTATTGGTCAGTACACAGTGAAGAAGGACAAGGACGAGACAGAGGGAAATGAGAGCTCTGAGGCAACCTCCCCTGTTAACGCCATCTACTCTCTGGCATAGCAGAGCAGCAATGCATGCTGGGACTCTGAAACAACCTCCGATTCCTGTTTGATTCACCACTACACACACACACACACACACACACACCTGGTTATCTGAAAGACAAGCGCAGCAGGCTCTGCCAGGATCCTCTGCAGTGGACAAACACAAGGTGGAACCATTAACCTTTGTTTCCAGCTTGGTTAAATTGACCAATCAGAGGAGATCTCTGTCCTGTCGGCCCCTCACCCACACAGACTGCTGGTAGTGTGCCTTCAGGACAAGTTTGGAGGCACGCTCAAACACTCTTTAGAGGTTTAACGCTTATTTTTTATTAATAAGACATGTTTTGAGTTTTGTTGATTCTTGTCTGCCCTCAGATCTCAGATCAGTTTCATGTACCTGTTGCTGCTGATGTGTTGTGTCTGACACACGTGCCCACCCTGACACGTGTGCCACATCAGCCTCTGAGCACTAACCTGAGCAAGACTCCAACAGATCCGTTTATCATATTGATATTCAGGCAGCGAAAGGTGAATGCTGTTCACACACTCGTGTTCGTTCCCCACACAACTATGCACAACCTCCACTACATGTTGGCTTTAACCTGGGTAGGAAAAGGCTTTACTTTGGGTTTCTTTATCTTAAAAAAAAAACAGAAATCGCATGTTTGTGTTTATTTTGCCTTGAATGAGGTGGTGAACGTGTTCCTCTGACCCAGAGTTCTTGTGCAAAGTGACTTCTGTAACAAAAAGCTGACTCCTGTGCAACAAGAGCATTCTGCTGGAATCACTTCCATTTAAAGCAAAGATTAAAGAAAAGATTATTTTTCAGCATGGTAGTAAAGAATGTGCACTTCGAAGAAAAGAGAAAAGTTTCAGTAGTTTAGTGAAAAACACCAAAAGATCAAAGTCTGTGGATTCTCTCATTAGCACATGAGCTAATTCATGCCCCATGTGGATCTTTATTCTACATATTCATTTGTAACATTAAGCTAATCCCAGGTCTTATTCTGACTGAAACATAAATTCTCCACCCACTTCTGATGTTATCAGTCCATTAAATGGACTTTATCAGCAGTTATCAGTCCCATAGAATGGCTTCAGACTGTCAGCTGGTTAGAATGAGGCATAAAGACACTAAGGTTAATTTTAGAGAAAATGACCTGGGCTAGGTTAAAGTAGACTGGAGTACGGCAGACTGTTGCTTTCTAATGTATTAGTAGATAAACAGTCTGAAGCCATTCTATGAGACTGAGAACCACTGATAATGTCCATTTAATGGACTGACAACATCAGAACCGGCTGAAATCTCTGCCTGTTCTGGTGGCAGAAGGCTGGCCCAAACTCTGACATTACTTCATGTCATGTTCTCACTCATGAGCAGTAAATGGTACGGAGCACAATCTGGAGACAGTGTCAAACAATTATTCAGACATAATAATCATGAACTTTCCACATTTTAAAGCTGAGTCTGAAGGATCAGCTCATGCATGGAGGGAGAATTAAAACAGTATTCTGGCAAATTAAATCCATCCCACCCCAGTTACCATCACAAAAACAAAATGTTTTTTACTTTTTTTCTCTAAGCTCCTGTTTTTCTTTAGTATTCTACGATTATCTAAGATAAAACCACAAATCACTTGTCTTAGTAATAAAGAACATAAAGGTTCAGTTTGTCAGACTTCAGCTGTGAGATGCTGTGAAGCTGGAAGTTCCTGTGACGCCTGAATGCAGCACTGGACTCTGATGGCTTCTTCTGAGACAACATATGTTGTGACTTGGCGTTATATAAACAAATTGAATTGAATTGAATTGATACTGTATCACTGGATTCACATGAAACAGTTTGATCAAAACCCTGGGCCCTAGCCTTGGACTCTGACTGTGGACTCTAATCCTGGATTCTGACCCTGGATTCTGACCGTGGATGGGTCAGGTTGTAATGAAGGAATTTATTTTCATTAACAAACTTCACATAAACCTCTTCATGTTTGTCTCAGTCGACCTTTGACCTGCAGTTTGTTACAGAAAAACCCTCTGAACAAACTGCAGTTAAATAACATTTATCAAAAGAAAAACTTCATTTTAACTCACTTAATAAAATTGTGACAGTTTGTTTTTGCAGTGGAGCTTTTAGAAACGTCTACTCATCAGTTCTGTTTGGTTCTGGTTCTTTTCACTGAATAATTCTCAGATTATTTTAGCTCGTATATTTAAACTGAACTCTTCAGCGTCTTTTTAAAATGTTTGATGTTTTTCCTTTATTCCATGATGTGAATTATATTAATATATGACTCTTTATTTAAAAAAATAGGTTTATAGACTATTGAACTAATTTATTTTCTGTGTTTAAGAAACAGCTAAAATAAAGAATCTGTCCTGGATTATCAGGAGATTATCATGTTTTACATTTATCACCATCATGTTTAGCTGCTCTTCTCGTCATCATGTTTTATTCTTGATGTTATTCAGATCTATAAAGTATAACAAACAGTTTTTTGTCATTACATGTCATTTATTGTGTACATCTTAAAAAATATATTATCTTTGCAAACACAACCCCGTCCTCTTAAAAAAAAGAAAAAGCTTTATCTCAGCGTGATGAATCTGTACTCTCTGATCAGATGTGAGGGTTCTGCCTGGAACAGAACTGGTTCTGGTTCTGGTTCTGACTGTAGCAGATCTGTCAGTCATATGTTCCATGATGGTTTGAAAGTATTTGTTGTGAAACAGATTCACTTCTCTGTGATGTAAATAAGAATCTGTAGCATTTTAAAGACATTCTTTCACCTTCAGAGTTTAATCTCTGCTTTCCTTCTTCCTGTATTAATCCAACGTTTTATTCTTCATGTTATTGTGTAAATTCATGTCCAGTATAACCAGCAGGAGGGTTTCTTCCTCTGCTTCTCTGGGTTTCTGTTGGAAATCTCTCCTCCTTTCACCAAATCACTTTTTATCATCTTTTGCATTTATGGCATTGATACATATATAAACTTCTACATGAAACTTGTCTGATGTTAGAAAAAAACACCTTCAATAATCAGTGTTGATTTATTTTCATTGGTCAGTTTTATTTGATGAAAAGGTCATTTTTGCACACATTAATCATCATCAGAAATGCATAAAACTCATCATATTTAGAGGTTTTCTGCTATTTCTCCTCATTTTATAACAGAAATGTTTCTTTTTGTTTTTCTAAGAAGCTGAAAGCTGACATTTGATCACTGATTTGTTTCAGTTTTTCGGAGCTGATTGAAATCTAAGATGTTTTTAGCTCAAACATGACATGTAACCCATCTCCTCACAGGGCCTTATCCTGTGTACAACAGAGGGAAATGTAAAAACAATCTGCATATCTGCTGAGACGTAGTGCTTTATTCCTCATCCTTTTGTGTGTGCACGTGGAGTAGAGGTGCACACAGAGGAGAGAACCTGTTTTTACTGTCCACACTGTTTCTGCTCACCTTTCAAGGACAATAAACATGTTAGCTGATTTATTTCTTCCTTTCAAAACGATGAAAAGTCTGGAATGGATTTGGATTTTGTAAATGTCTGAATACATGTTGTTTTGCTCATTATGTTTTTTGTTTGTTTTTTATCTCTGAGCATCAGAGCAGCTTGTTAAAGTCCTGCTTAAACATGCAAAGTAACAGCATTTGTAAGGAACTTCTACTCCAAAAAAGAAAACTGTATACTCACCATGTATGCGTGTATGAGATGTTGCAACTTCTGCTAGCGACGCCTTCTTTATAGTAAAGCTATCTCCTTTTCTCTACCTCTGACCTCTGACTTGTCTGTCTGACATTTTCACATGTTCTTCAGTGATCCTCATACAGCAACAACTGAGTCCTTCCATCCCAAAATATTCCCCACCTTTTCAAATAACTGCCAAAGTCTGGGTAAAAATCTGTATTAATCCAAAAAGACAAAATATCAACATTGATTTATAAAATGTTGAAAAAAGACAAAACTTTTAAAGATGCTGTTATTGGCTCATTATAACCACCATAGTAAACATGATGAGTGCTTTAACCCTCACTTGTGTATTTTTGAACAGCACTTTTTCTCAGTTTCCACAGTTTCTGAAAGCAGCTTCATGTTCTCAGAACTCTACACAAAAATCCAAAAATCACACACACAATGAGCAAACCCCTTCATTTCTCATTCAAAATGAAACTTTACATTCAGAACAATGTCATTGCAAGCTAAGTACTTTTTATTTATTATTCAGTTTAATTTTTACTAAACTATGACTATGCAGTTTGACCCTCTGTCTATGGACACAAAATCCAAGACCATTTTCAAGACCACAGGTAAAGCAGGAGACTGTGGCAGGGAATTTAATCTGTCACAGATTATAAGACCACTTCCCATTCCTGTGATACAAACATCCACTTTGTGAATCAACTCTAACTATTTTGGACAGGCCTGTAGTGAAGACCACACCTCATCATGAGGAACACCCCTAATTCTCAGAATTATGGGTGGGAATATTTTACTTTCTCACAATTCGTTTCAATTCTGACTTTTGGGGCCAGGATTTAATTCAAAATAGATTTTTCAATAAAAACTGATATTGTGTGCCTATTTGTCTTGTTCCCAAAGTGATTTGTCTTCATTTTGCAAACCTTGCACATAGTGAAGCTCATGTCAAACTCAGACTCATTCAGTAAAAACCAAAATGAGCCCAAAACTTTGCATTCAATGAAGACAGGACCAACTGAATCTCTCTTTCCTCCAGTTTTGTAGTTTCCTGTTTGTTCCACAGCGGCAAATAAATAAATAATTTACAGACAATCCGTACAAATTGATACGAAGCCACAGCTACAAAAACCACACAGAAACGCTGAATAATATACTGCTGCCCCACAGGTGTCT
>JARVGW010000682.1:926641-940248 GCA_031762495.1 Anablepsoides rubrolineatus | reverse complement strand
GAGTTTTTCCTCTCTGCTGCTGCAGGTGTGCTGCTCAGGATGGAGACTGTGGTGAAGCAAAGATTTGGCGCAGTCTGTTGGCTTCTTTAGGTTTATTGTTTTTTTTTGTACAGTGCCCTGAGACAACAGTTGTTGTGACTGGGCGCTATATAAATAAACTGAATTGAATTGAATTGGGGTAGCGACAAAAATCTCTTGGAGGAAGTCTCTTGGTGGAGCGAAAGTTCGAAGACTTTCTGAAAATCATTCATAAAAGTCAAAAAAGAGCAATTGTTTACAGAGAGAGAGTGAAAGTAAGCATGAGCCCATCTCAGTGCGTCCCCTTGTAACGCAGAAATGATGTAATGCGTGCGGAGTCGGAAGCAAATGTTATGGGAGCTCTATTGAAAGCTAGATTGCATTGAAGACAAAACCCACCAAAATGTTCAGGGTTACCAGAGAAAAACTGACTTGGGCGTATTTCTGGTTCACGGGTGGAGACTGGGCTGAACAAGGCTCCAGCAGGAGGAACTGTTGGGATTGGAGCGTTTGTTGTGGCTGGAGAGAAGAGGAAAGAGGTTAATTTCTGGTCGAGCGAAAAAAAACATACCACCTAATTTGTCAATGTTATCGTACTGTTTTTGTTGTTGAGAAAGTACTTGTTGAAGTGCCAAATCATTCTGGCTTAAGTGTTTCTCCGGGAGTGCCAATGACTCGAAAATTTGTTCGCTGTTGCTTTGCCATGGGTACTGATGTTGGCCGGATTATTCTGTCAGGTTTAATAAGGCAAGTACCCAGATTCAAGCAAGACCAACAAACGGAACAAAGACTCAAGTTGAAAAAGGTAAGTGATTTTATTTACAGTGAATAGTCCAATGGTATCCTAAAAAGGAGGAGAAGGATAGGATTAATTATTGATCTTTTGAGAAACTTGATATTGATGATTTTCTTGTTCTTACAGGTTAAATAGTGGAGGCTGGCTCGAAGGAGGAGGCATGAGGAGTCCAACAAGGTAAGTCCAGTAGGTTCCAGAGAATTGTGGTGTGTGTGAGTATCCAGGTCCAAAGGAGAGAGGCTGGGCAGAGATCGCGTCTGCTGGCTGAGGATTTAGAGGCTGGAACCACAGTAATTCCTCTGTACGTGAAGATCCTAAAAAGCCAGAGCAGGTAGGTCCACGACTTCAAAAAGGTTCCTTGAAAAAACACAATATTCACCATTAACTCAGAGGGTAATACTGAGAGCTCAAGAAATGGCCTGTCATGTGCATGTGTCATATTGCTGGCCCTGTTTTGTTGCATGATAGTAATTTTAAGATTGTTCAGTCTGCTGACATTCAAGCCTTTATCCCACCACTAACATGTGTTGTCATTTTTGTTATTAGTGCAGTTCTGGAGAAAATAGGCATTGAAGTGTGACAGCCTTGCAAACCAAAAAGAAGTGGGAAAAATAAACAAAGAAAAATAAATAAAATATGTAAATATGATTTCAATTATTTTTGTGACTGGTTCCAAACTATCCCATTTCAACAAAACTTTACTCATATTTTTTTCTGTCATGATTTCTGTTTTAGGATTGCAGCATCCAGGCTCAGGTGTATCCAGGGTCAGGTGAGGGAGCTGGCAGCAAACCCACTGCAGAAACTTGGTTTGTCCTCGTGGATGGGGTGGGGGATGGAGGGTAACGCTAAGCGGAGACTCATCTTTTCTATAATATGGGGCAAATAAATGTTCATCTGTGAGAGTTAATATTGTTTCATTAGAAGAGCTGAAACAGTGTCTCTCTCAGAACAACTCAGCCTGTGTGCACCTCACTGCGCTCCTGTAACAGCGCTGAGGAGAGGAGTTTGGTCACATGAGCAAAGTTAGACACATCTGTTCAATAACGAAGCTCTGAATACATGAACTAATAGAGTGTTAGGTTTTAGATACCATCGTCTCTGGTAGCTCAGGAGTGAAGTGTGGAGGACGGGGTTTACTCACTCAGAGCTGCAGAGCTGACTGGTGTTTATCCTGCAGACTGCTTCACCGACATCAGAAAGACCCGCCCTGCTCTGCTCTGATTGGTTAAACTAAGCTGTGGGGTTTGTTTGATTTGTTGAACTGTATCAGACTGGGTGGCTTGAGACCGGAACAGAAAACAAGCAGGTTTCTCTTTTCCTATTTTTTTTAAAAAAACAAACAAAAATACCGACAGGGGCAAAATGACGTCAGTTTATTGACATAAATGTCGGTATTGGTAATTTTTTGGTTTATTTCCCAGGCCTACCCTCGGTGTTCATATAATCCACTCAGGAGGTGACAGAAGGAAGCAGTTAAGAGTAGAAGTCCCAGTATACTGTGGTGAGTCATTGTTTTTGTTACAATTACGCACAAATAAGTCTAAATTCTTGTTTTGACGGTAAAAGCAAAGTAACAAATACTCGCTCTACAGACGTTATACCACTGCTGCTGCCTGTTGCCAATACCAGCGCCAAGTGTCAAGCTCCCCTCAGGTGTTGAGAGGCTTTGCAAGCAGTTGTCCACATAAAACACTGTTCAATGGACTGCACAATGTCTTCATTGCCTTCAACATGGTTTTTAGTGTGTTTTTGCAGCACAAATGTAGCACAGCAAGGGCTGTTGGTTGTCCCAAATGGAAGGACACACAAGTGATATACCTCAGGTTGCTGTTCCCATCACAGGTTTCTCCAGACAAACCTCAGTAGGGGCTGGTCATCAGGCAGGAGACAAACCTGGTGGAACATGGCTCAGATATCCTCACTGATGGCCACTGTATACTGATGAAAATGCAGGAGAACTCCAATGAGAGATGGGCCAAGGGTTGGTCTGCAAAGGGCTGTTCATTAAGTCAGAGACTGTTATGAACAAAGGAGTAGTCCCACACAAGACAGGGCTTGCTATTATGTTAAACAAGGAGGTGAATTATGAACCATGACTAGTTGAATGCCTTTACCTCATCTTCACTGAGCTTGACAACACATCTTCCATTGATGAGCTTCTGGATCTCTGCACACTCTCTCTCTGGAAAGTTTGATGTTCCTTCCTGAATTGTTAATCCAAGTTTGAACCAATTTTCAAGTCAGTCAACAACGTCAGGGGGAATAGTAAAAAAAAGTCAAAAGAGGTTCATTCAAGTGCACTTCTTGAGATAGACTCACGGCTGCACAATATAGCACAGACAGATTGGGGATCCGCTGCATGGGTTGGTGGAGACTCTGGATTCAAGCTGGGAGGCATCCATCAAAGGATCACACATCAGCCTTCTTGAGCATGAGGGCCAGGATCTTCAGTTTGTCCAACCTGACCAGGGAACGGGAGGATTTACCAAATTAACTTTTCCCTCTTCACACAACCAAACTCTTAATCTCTCGTTCTCTCCTCAACATGTGTGTTAAAGAGCTGCTGCTACATGAGTGAGCTCCAATGCTAGTTATGTTTTCCCATAATTCACACTTCCCATCTAACCAAACAGGCGTCTGGTTTTCAAAATAAAACCAATAATGCAGATCACACACAAAATATAATATATACATCTTAACCTTTACCAGATGGATTACAACTGTGACCCAACTTCCTACCAAATAACTTTAACATTATTTTGCTCATGTTTGTACCTAAAATGTTTGCAGCAATTCCAGAGTTTGACCTTTTTTCTTGATTTAGCGCTTATCTATAACAACTTTAATAAGATCAGCTGTTCATCTCATGAAATGCTCTAAGGTCAGTGTTCACCAGGAAACAGATCACTGTTCCAAAAAGGCAGTTAACTGGTTTATTTAATCTGTTCAACACATAACTTGTTTTTAGTCCTTATCTGTGTTTCATGATGTTAATTTATAGAGATGTTGTATAAACATCACTGAACAAATACTGCAGCCCATCTGATTATGCAGCTCATTTCCTAGTAAATCTAATTCCTCAATTCTTTTGGGCCATCAGTCATTCCGTGAAGTGGGGTTATTAATCTTGTTAGACAAGCTCACACCACACTCAGCTCTTATCAGCTGTACTTTGCTACTTTCTATTAGTCATTAATGAGTATATTATAAATAACATCCATCTGTAGTGTGGACAGGACTCTACGTCTCTTCATCTGGACGTAAGGTAATACGTTTCTCCACCATGTGAGGCTTTAGATCTAAGCTTCAACTAAGAGATTATGATTTTATTTTCAAAAGAAAATTAATTCACTATTTTCTTCTTTACTTGTCAGTAGTGGTCTTCCAGTAAAAAATAAGAGTTTTTAGACTGACTGAATATCATTTTTCTACAGTTTCTGTTCACTGATGTGATACAGAAACTTCAGAAACAGTCAATTTTTGCAGCAGTGGTTTAAATCTTCGGTATCAGTGGTCATATTGTCTCATTTCACTGTTTTCTGCCCATTCAGACTTTAAATCTGCAGCGGTGGGAACTCCAAACACAAAAATGACTAAACTACTCACAGGTAAACTGAATTTATTATTTTATTTAGCTGTGCATCACACGCACATTAACAGATTCAGAAAAGCTAAACAATTTAAATGCTGTTATTTTTTGTATTTGAACTCTCAGTTGGAAGTTTCGGATTAAAAAAAAGATCAAACAATTGACATAAAAGTGATTTTCTGACAGTTGAGGCCACACTTAGTGCTTGAGGCTTTGTTCAGGAAGGGTTTGGGTACAGACCAAATGAATGTGTGCCTAATGAAGAGTTTAACAGAACCTTTTTCCCTTATGACTGTTTTCATGTTATCTCATTTTCTTTATTTTCTTTTTTTGTCCATTGCAGCTTTAGGCATTCTGCTTGTCCTGCATGTTGGTAAGAATATATCAGAAATTGTCAGACATTTTTTGTTCCATTGTGGTGGGTTTTTTCTTTAGAATAAACACTAAATTTGTTTTTCTGCTTGCCCTCAGCTGCATCCAGCAAGCTGGTGTGCCACATGACCAACTGGGCCCAGTACAGACCCGCCAGCGCCAAATTCACCCCCGACAACATCGATCCCTTCCTGTGCACTCATGTCATCTACACTCTGGCCACCATCAACAGCTTCAATCAGATCACCACCGTGGAGTGGAACGACATTGAGCTCTACAACAGCCTGAACAACCTGAAGAACTAGTGAGTTTTGATTTTCATCAATGCCTCAGTTTTTATTGATTTAACTTTAAACCAAAGCAATTTTTAAACCTGAAAAAAGGAATGTAAATGAAAAAATAATATTTCCCATATTTCTCTGTGCGGTGAAGCAATCCAGCACTAAAAACTCTGCTGTCAGTTGGTGGCACGGTTAATGGAGTGAGCCCGTAAGTTTGTCACAGTTTTATTTATTAGTCCGAAACATTTTCAAAACACTGGATTCTCACAACACTTTACCTTCCTCAGATTCATTGCCATGGTCATGAAACCAGAGAGTCGTGCAGCTTTCATCTCTTCTGCAATCAGTTTTCTGCGTACTCATAACTTTGATGGTATTAACCTGGACTGGCAGTATCCTGGACACAATGGCAGCCCAGCACAGGACAAGGAGAGGTTCACTCTGCTGGTGGCGGTGAGCATGTCCCTCTTTTTATTCAATTCCCCATTAACCATAGGAAAAACAAAACTTGAATGAATAAATGAACACAGTCTCGACTTTGACTCAGGTATTACAGATCTTCCCTCCCAGCCTCCAGTAGTAATGTCATAAAATGTCTGCAGGAGATGAACAAAGCCTTCGAGGATGACGCCAAAGACAACAAGAGGACAAAGCTGCTGCTGTCAGCCAATGTTGCTGGAATCAGATCAACCGTTGACAGAGCGTACGAAGTCCCCAAGGTCACACTGTGAGTTTTATTTTAGTATCGATTTTTACACTTTGCTTCCCTGCTGTTTGAGACAGACCGGTTTCTGGACTCTGATGTGGACTATAAGAAGGTCTGATCATCTGGTATGCTAGAGGAAAAACTGTTTCTATACAACACAATAACCAACTAATCAACCTCTTTCTATATAAGGAGACTAATGGTGCTGAGGACAGCAGAACCAGCACAGTTCTGATCATACTACTACTGAACCTCCTCTTCTTCTTCCAAGTTTGACAGAATTTGACCTTCACTGACCCTACAATGTTGTTTCTGTCTCTTTAGTCACCTTGATTTCCTGAACGTGATGAACTATGACTTCCATGGACATTGGGAAACCAGAACTGGACACCACAGCCCACTGTACGGCAGTGATATTGACTCTGGTTCACAACTGCATTACAACATTGTAAGAAATAAAGCAACATGTCCAAACTTTAGGTTTCCAGTTAGTTTTATCTGATGTAGAAACACTGACTTATAATTACTGAATCTAAAATGCTCGTATTCCTTTTTAGATCTGAGCAAGTTTAGAAATAAAAATGTTTAAAATAATGTATATTAATAAATTGCTCACATACTTTACTCAGAACTCTACTGTGTCCTACTGGCTGGCTCTGGGAGCCCCGGCTGAGAAGGTACTTATGGGTTTCACTACGTACGGCCGAACCTACCACCTGACCACATCAGCCAACGGCCTCGGAGCTCCATCCAACGGACCTGCAGATGCTGGACCCTACACTCGCACTGCAGGTTTCTGGGCCTACTATGAGGTACAGCTTCATTATAAAAAAACTTACCATTGTACTGAAGGTCACAGACTCTTCTAATGTTGAAATTAGGGATGCACCGATATGAAATTTTCAGCCGATATCGATATCTGAAATTATTTTTGGTGTTATGGCCGATAACCAATATTTACCGATATTACACAAACACATAAATTATACTATACATATACGCACAAACACACTTTTTTCCATACTGTAAATAAACAAGCAGACCTCTGACCTGGCTCTACTTCAGTTATTCCTGCTGTGCAGCATCAATATCACCATCATGATCAAACAGATGCTGCTCAACCAATCATCTCCCCTCTAAAAACAGAAACACAAAAATAAAAAGTGGGAAATCAATATCGAACATTAATATCGGACCCATTTTGCATATCGGGCCGATACGATATTCTAAAAAATGACTAATATCGACCGATATCAATGTCAATGCCGATATATTGCGCATCCCTAGTTGAAATGTTATAAAATCGGTTTAAAAACAGAAGAAGTGCTGTTTGTTTTGAGATATTGAACATTAAAGTACATTTTTGATATCTAACTAAAAAACTTTGAAAACCCAAACACAACGTTTTGTTCTAAGTCGTGTTTGTGTGTTGCCAGGTCTGTGACTTCATCTACAGTGCAACAACCGGATGGATCCCGGAGCAGGAGGTTCCATACGCTACCTATGGCAGTTCCTGGGTGGGCTACGATGACAAACGCAGCTTTTCCTCAAAGGTAGGAGATCTATCTGATTCTGTTTCTTCATTCACTGTGGACCCTTTAGACCTGTCAGTCATGTTGTTGTTGATGGGGGTGAATTATAGGTCCAGTGGATGACCAGAAACCGTCTGGGTGGCGCTCACGTGTGGACTCTGGACATGGATGACTTTAGTGGATACTTCTGCTCAGACGGAGCCTATCCTCTGATCAACCACCTCAGGACATCAATGGGTAAATATTCTGGAATATCTTGTTGATTTAGAGTTAAAAAGGTTCTTTCAGCCTCTGAGCATGTCATATTGTTCTTGTGTGTAGGGTTTGCTCCAAAGCCCCCCACCACACCACGTCCCACCACCACCAAAGATCCCCTTTTAAGCTTTTGTATTGGCCGACCTAATGGACTGTATGAGAACCCGGCTGATAAGACCACCTACTTCCAGTGCGTCCAAGGAAACACCTACCTTCAGTACTGCCAGGCTGGCCTCATCTTCTATGACTCCTGCAAGTGTTGCAACTGGCCCTGAGCTCCAGAACAAAAATGACAACAAAAAATGGTTCTTTAAAAAGTTTTGTGTTTAAAATGTAAACATTTGAATCCACAAATAAAAACATACAATTGGAATTCCTCATCACCTCAGTTTGAAAAAAGTTCTGTTTTGGTTTTTAATGTTTTTTAAATAAAATTATATCATCTATGTGTAAATTTCCTCTCACACTATGACCCGGTTTGTATTACTAATAAAGTGTTTGCTGCTATAAAGCACAAGTTTATTACTCTGAGAATAATAAAAAACTGACAGCTTAAACCCTACCACCTTATGGTTCTTCAGTCAAGACTTGACAGATTCACTAGTCCACATAATGAACTGCTTTTATGTGGAACACAAAGTAAAAACGTGTTGCGTGTGTAAGAAAACCTGTTTTAATTGGCCAACAAGACTGGTTCGTTTCAATAAAACTGCAGCACATTTAAACACTTACCCACTCTCCAACAAAAACTGAATTATTATTATTCCACCTTTGAAAGTTGTCGTGGAAATATTGATGTACCTGGGAAGAACATGATAAGAAATACGAGGAGTATTTTATGAAAGGTCAAACAATGGTTTATTTGCCATATTGCAAAGGGGCACACACACCCAGTCACACCGAGGTGCTTTAAGAATGTATGGCCCTGAACAGAGTGGAAACAGACCCATATATTCAGTTTGTTATCATAATACAGAACATTGTGAACCGGGCCAAGGGCTCAGATTGCGGCCATCTTCAGTGTTTATCAATTGCCTGTGTGGGGGACAGTTAATCTGAACACAAGAGACAAGAGTGAGAATCAGCATGGTGACATCCTAAGAACCAGGGTTTAAAGGGGTCACTGACCAGTGGCTTAAGAATAATGAGTGGTCACAGAGAATAAGGTTATCTTTAAATCTTTTAGATCCACGTGTCTTCAGCTACAAAACAGAAGTCCAGTTGTTTCATCCTTGCACTTAGAATATGAGAAAATGAGCGTCCCTTACAGCACAATTTAATTTGGCTGAAAATACGGGACATCCCATCTAAAATGGGACATTTGGCAGCTCTAGTGGCAGGTCACCTCAACATTGCATGGAGGACTGGGACAGCTCCTGCAGAGTGGCATGCAGTACATTCTTGTTCCTGTATTCTGACTGCAGTCTGCAATCAGAGCCGTGACGTCACGTTACATTATGGCAGGCAGGTAGATTTTTGTTTAGCACCCCAAGCTGAAGGGACCTCAAGGTACGGTAATAAAGTGACCAAATGCAATGACAATATGAAACACTGAGGCGCTCGCCGGTGGCACCATTCACCCAGCTCCAGGGAGGTGCAAGGTTTTCTCCAAAGTTTTCATCAAAGGTTTGAATCATGCTTGTTTTATACTTACAATCGTACATCTTGTTCCACCTGCTAAGTGACAAAAATCTTCCATCTTTTTCCTGAATATAATGGGCTGCAGACGTGGCGGGCCATAAATGATCATAAATCCTCCCTCTGCCCTCACACACCTCATATAAGTTGGAAAACAGCAATAATGATGGCTGGATATTGTTTTATTTCACTCAACAATCAGTGGTGTGTTGGGTGAAAAGTCCAAGAAGAGAAGACTTTTTATTTTTGCTCTTATGCTGTGATGGTAAAAAGAAGTGAACATCAGCTGCATGCTAGCGTTCATTAGCATCCAGCAGCTCTTCTAGCTCTTTTAACAACAGGCTTTAGACAAAATGTCATGAGGACCAAATTTGGTCTCTAAAATGTCTCCATCTAAGGTTGTAACATAATGCACCCCATAAAAAACAAAGAAAGAAAAGCAGGATGCAAGAAACAAAATGTAATGTTGTTGGATGTTTGAATCAAAACATTTTGCATTAAATCAGAGCTAAAGTTTAATTTCCCAAGTGAAGAGATTTCAGTAATCGCTCTGACAGAAACATTCTGTGAAGGCCTATCACCCATCATCTTTCATGTCAGACTTTTAGTTCATTAGTTCACATAACAATGAGAAGAAACATTCAGAACCATTTTGGTCAAATCTTGTGAGTAATGTATACAGTGATCCTGTGTAATATTGTGAGATTTCAAGATTCAAAAGTTTATTTTCATTGTCAAAGAGGCAACAAAATTATTTTTAGAGTAAAACACTCTGTGGTAGTAGCAGGTTTTCAAGTGCATAAGAGGTAAAAGTGACACCAGTGCTTGCACACATACATCTTACAAAATATAAATGAGTAAACAGCTCCATATCCTCACAATAATAAATAAGTAAAAAAAAAGAAAAAAGTAAATAAATAGCCCCAGTAATTAGACACTCTAATGTAAACGTTAGACAGTGATATTTCTCAACAAGCCTGTAAATTCAAAAGTCTTATAACCTGGGGGTATGGGCTGTTGGCCGGTCTTTTAGTCTGGTTCTGTAGGGTCCTGTACCTGTACCTCTACCAGAGGGTAGCCATTGGAACAGGTGATAGGCAGGATGGTGGCAGTCGTGCAGGATGTTCTGCACTCTCCATAGACAGCATGGGATGTAGATGGTACTAATCTCTAAAAGAGGCGCTCCAGTGATTTTCCCCGCTGTATTCACCACACGCTGGAGTGTCTGCTGGTCCGCTTTGGAGGAGTTAGAGAACCACACCAGGAAGTCATATGTCAGAACACTGCTGATGGCACAGTTGTAAAAGTTCACCAGCAGTGGTCTAGGGATGTGGTAGCTCCTCAGCTTCCTCAGGAAGAGAAGGCGTTGCTGGGTCTATCTGACTGTGGAGGCAATGTGAGTGCCCCAGGATAATAACAAGTTGTGTTGTGAGTTTAGCTCAGGAGCTGTAAAATAAACTGAGTTATAGACATATTAGTGTGGACATAAAGCATTAATCAGTCATAAATCAAATAGGAATTATTTTCCACAATTGAAAATGAATGTTGACAAACTTTATTATAAAAGGTTCTTCCTCCCTTAAATGAGCTGAACTCATGAACTTTGGTTTGCGGCTAATATGAAACAGCACTAAATATTTTAAAGCATCAAGTTTTTGCTGAGCTATAATGAGTCGTAACAATGTTTTCAGCTTAATGATTTATTTGTGTTCCAGTCCATTATCAGACATGTTGTAATACGTACTGTATAAAGTCATGACTTTATCACTGCATAGAGATGTTAGTTATTAATTTAACATTTCACACAAAGTGAAATCTAAAGACAACATATAAATGTTCCAATAATATCTTTCATTCAGACTTGATAAAACTAATATCATCACATGTTCAGTAATAATCATTTATTCTTGCTCAGGGTGTGAATTACATCATTATGTAACAAGAACATTGTGTCTGTTGGAAAGAGAACCACTGGTGGCTGATACTGTCTGGTACTGATAGCATGTCCAAAAATACAAATACATATAAAGTTTCCACTTGATGATCTTGATGAAGAGTACATCATTAACTGGGTTTAAAACATGCTCTATATCTCCAGACATCTGGATTCTTTCAGGGCCAGACTGTGGCATAGGCAGTACAGGCAAACACTGACGGTGCCATCCATGTAGGGGCACCTCAAACGGAGGCCGAAAAAAATATTTTGCTACTTTTTTCCAGAGTCTAGTTGATTTAGTCTGTAGAATAATCACTGGTTCCTCAGGTTTAAGAACTTGTTCTGTGGGTTTCTGAGCTGCTTTGTTTCTACACAAAGTGTTATTTATATGATGCAGAGGATGTTTCATGATAAAACGATCACGTTATGCTGTAGGACGACTGGTGCTCAGTGTGGAAATAAACAAAATGAGGATGATGGAGGTTTCAGTTCTGATCTCAGATAAAGTTCAGGATAAAGTCTGGTTTAGTAAATTGCACACTTGAAATCTTGCCTAGGGCACCAAATTGGCCAGACCTGGCCCTGATTTCATTAACATGTGAGCTGCAAAGACATGTCTGACTCTGCTGTTTGAAAAGCACAGTAAGTCAAGATTTACTTCCAAGTCTGTAACTAGTCACCCAGACATGCTATTTTCTAATCAAGTCTTTGATTTAGACCAGCTATCAACTGACAACCCTGGATTCAGGACGACCAGGTTCAGGTCCTGGCACAGTAGACCAGATCCAAGAAGAAAAAACAAAACAACAAATACTGTTTCACTTCACATCTGTTGAGTCTTCTCAGTTTAAAACTGGAGACATTTACTTAAATAAAATCATAATTTCATTTTCATTTCCACAATCAAAACAACAATTCTCAGCTTCAAAGTTCAACCTATCTTTATTATCCCCAATCAAAATTTACAACAGGCAGTAAGACAACAGGCATCAACAAACAAAACACATCCATCTATTATCATTATCTAAACCCGCTTCTTCCTTTCAGGGTCACAGGTGCCCTTATCCAGCAGTCAGTGTGAGGGGTGGGGTACACTCTGGACAGGTCTCCAGTCCATCACAGGGACACATAGAGACAAATGAGACAAACAACCATTCACTTTAACTCACACATAAGAACAATTTAGAGTTAGCCTAACATTTATTTTTTTCTAACACATCACAGTAAACCTGCTGCTGAGGTCCTAAAAAGAAGTGCCAGAAATTCAGCAAAACCTTGAAGGCACTTCTAACATACTGACAGATAAAAGAACCAGAGAACAGGTGAAAGGGAAAACACAGAAACCATGTTGTCGTTTATCAGTGACAAAATTAGCTTTTATAAAAACTTCTTTGAGATTTTATCACCTTGATGTTTTTATGACAGCCACCCGCCACTAGGTGGAGCTGCACATGGTTCAAATGTAGACATCAGCCAGTAAAGTCAACAATAACCTGCAATCTTTACATCTATCACTTTGCACCCCACTTGTACTGGGAAGTGGGATCTCTCCACTTACAAGTCGTTACTTTAAACTGGAACACCCCTCTAGTAATTCACTGTCAGAAAGTGAAAGAGTTAAGAAATCAGCAGACACTTATCACAACTCAACATCATGTAAAACTCATCATGTTAAAAGTTTAACTTTAATAGTATCAGTTTTAGTTATTTCACGTCAGTCGTACATGTAGTACTTTTCAGTGTATATAAGAGAACGTGTTAAAACACTGTTCCTATGCAGAAAATACCAGGTAGAGCTCAGTTAGTGTTTGTTAGTGGTGCTCAGGTGTAGCACCGAGACAAGGAACGTTCTCTGTTTAGTTGGAGTTAACACTTCTCTCTTTCTTCTGTTCAGGTGGTTGGATGAGGACGATGAGGGTGAAGATTGGCTTCCATTATGGTGGATGAAAATTGTGCCGTGTGATAGCCAGATGGGGGCACAAACACTTGTCCAATAGTGAGGCAGGAAAGGGTATAAAGACCACACATCCACCTAACATCAGTAAGGGCTACTGTTGACATGCTGGAGTCTTTGGACTGTAGGGCTGCATACTTGAGAAAGTCTATGGTGACATTACAGCCTGTGGTGTTTCCCAGGAAAGGCTAGTGTTTTTAAACATCACATATTAACTGTCTGTTTCTGTCTGTTCTCAACCATTTCCTGTTTATTCATTTCATCACCTGTAATTCAACTAAATCATGGAGCTTTAGTCACTGTCAAGTTTAATACCACACTTTGCCTGAAATGTTATCATTCTTTGTTTATCTTTGTTTTAGAAACTATAAAACAGGGCTATTCAATTGGAGGCCCACAAGCCAGATTCAGGAAGAGCAGTGTGGTTTTCGTCCTGCTCGTGGAACAGCTGACCAGCTCTACACCCTCAGCAGGGTCCTGGAGGGTTCATGAGAGTTCAACCAGTCTACATGTGTTTTGTGGACTTG
>JARVGW010000682.1:755494-773894 GCA_031762495.1 Anablepsoides rubrolineatus | reverse complement strand
CATCCTCTTCATCAGACTGTCATAGAAAGACAGAGTGTCTTCAGTCGGAGGCTTCTTCAATTTCACTGTAATACGGAACGCTATCTTTCCTGCCCACAGCCATCAGCATCTACAATAATTCTTTACGTAATTATTACCTAATTTCCCTCTGGGATAAATAAAATAGCTTTAAATTTGAATCGAATTGTTCACACAAAACAAAACCAGTTATTCATCATAACATAATCCCTGCTTCATCACAACAATGTGAGGAAGAGGAAGTTGGTCTTTATGTTGTTCAGGGAGTAAGATGTAGAAAAGTCTCACACATACCCGCATGTTTGTTTTTCTATTCTCATGGAACTTTGCATTGACTTCCATTACTTTACTGGTCATTTCTATAGCCTAACCCTGGGCTCCCCCCCCCCCCACACACACACCAGCTTGTGGTTGGCACTACCAATCTTGGCAAACAAAGAGATGGATTAATGGGTGGGTTACACCCACCCCAAAAGCTCCTAACCTCACACAACCTCTGAGGTGAAGCTTTAACCCTGTGAATAAAATGTAACAGCAGAAAATCAAACCTCTCTCTGTTAAACACCATTTCAATACATCACCAAAGCTTCTGTGTAGCCACAGATCTCACTTCAAACATCCTAAATCCTTCTCTGCTAGTATAAAACTGCTCAAATCAGACTGCAGTGTGAGTGTGGTTCTGTCTCTGTGACCAATCAGGCTTCAGACCGGAGCAGAATGACTCTGTTTGAAGGGACACTGAACAGTTGTTACATCTGAAGCTTGAAAGGAGCAGAAAGTTAGGATTCTACCAAGCCCCACAGGAGTCATGGTTAATGATAAAATATTCGCTTGTAATAATCTGTTAGAAAAATAATGAAATCATGTGTTCAGATTTACAACTCAGTCCTAGTTTAGTAAACTGTACACATTGAGTACAACTCACTCTGTAATCTCCGTAAAAAGCACTGATGGATCTTTAAAGATTTTTAAATCTGTAACAAAAACTAAAGAACTAGGATCAGTTTTTTAGTTTAATAAAATACACTCAGATTTCTGTCTGATTTTATTAAACTGGACTCAGGTTTCCAAGAAGTTTGGTGCCAATAAAAGATTATAGATTTGAAACATATAAGTGATGCTCATGGGTTAGAGATAATTAACTCATACATTACACAGCTGCTTTCTGATGTATGTCTACTTATTAGTGTCATGTGTGAACTTATCTTATTTATTGTATATAGAATTATTTGTCTTTTAGAAATGAATAAAGTTTGAAAAAAAAAAAACAAAAAAAAACTTAGACATAACGTTCGTAACTTCTGTCTAACTGAGCAGAATCCCATCAGTGTATGACTGTAGCTGTTGGCTTCATGTTCATGAACGCACTGGTTGGACCATAACGCCTGATTGCCATGGAGACGGCCCCATGGAAACAATCCTGCCTTGTAACAAAGCCACAATAATTCCAGTGTGTAGAAGATGTAAAGCAGGACCTCCTACAGCCACTCGGGTTTTCATCTGTCCGTTCCACCTACAGCCACCTCCTGTGTGAGCACAATGTGTTTGTGTGTCAATCTCTTCTTCCCACTTAGCTGGGTGTGTTGAGTCCTGTGTGGGCAACGCATTAAGATGTTTGAGACAAACAAAGCCACATTGGAATGATGATTAGAAGAATGATTTAAGGTTCCACAGCTTCACCTATAAGTCACCTCTAGAAAATAAAAAGCTAAAGAGCATCAGACTCTGAAAAGGGCTGGACTTCCCCTAACGGTCCGTCTTAAATCATGTGGTCTCCCACCATGTGTCTCAGCATTTCTCTCTAATTATCTCCCTCCAAAAGTTCTGAGGTTTTCCAAGTGTTGGACTAAAAACATGTTCTTTCTTTGTTTCTTTCTTTCTTTCTTTCACTGGGCTTTCCACCATCTGCTCTGCTCCCTCTTTGCATTCCCGTCTCCACCTTTCCTCTTCTTTATCTAGTCCACATCCAGACATGCCGGGCTCTCATGGTGGTGTCGGTGCTGTTGGGCTTTATCGGCATCATCGTCAGTGTGGTGGGCATGAAGTGCACCAAGGTGGGAGATAACAATCCGTCCACCAAATCCCGTATTGCTGTGACCGGAGGGGCTCTGTTTCTGCTTGCAGGTATGAGTTCCTCACCTGATAAATTCTGAGACAAAGTATCACCTTTTATTTAGAAAAAGATCTCACAGTTTTTAGCTTAAATATGGGCTCCTGTTAGGAAGTCCCTGATGTAAACAGGAAGTGGTCATTTAAGCTGCTGACCTCAAACATAAATCAGATCTAATCTCTGAGAAGATCACGGCTGAACTGGAAAAATTGCATTTTCTGTGGATATTTAAATGCTGACTGAGAATGACTTTGTTTAATATGTTAAAAAAGCTGAAACCGAGCTTGAATTTAATGCTATCAAAACAAAAGCTAAACTAAAATGAGCAAAAAAAAAGTAGCTAAAAGTTGCTGGACAATATCTTAAAGGTAAAGCCAGCAAAACAAAACAAAAAATGTTGTTAAAGCTCAAATGTAGCTTAAACACAAAAAATAAAGTAAATGATGTAAAGATTTCAACATTTCAAATGTGTGAACATTTCTCCATTTATTTTAATGAGAAAAAAAACATGTAATTATAGTTAAATACTACTAAATGTCACAAGCTTTTATGTTCTGAACAAGCTGATCATTTTGGTTTACATGAGAATGCTGAAAGTTTAGTCCAAACATTTGTGTTGGTGTGTTGTAGCTGTGAGTAGTAACGCTCTTGTTTTATCATCTTCAGGTTTGTGCACACTTGTGTCTGTGTCCTGGTATGCCACTCAAGTGTCCTATCAGTTCTTCAACCCAAACACACCGGCCAATGCCAGGTTGGTTACATTCTGCAACACACTCGATTTTACCACCCAAAGACCAAAAACCATATACCAAAGACCAAAGGCCAAAAAGATCAAAGACCATAAATGGTAAATAGCTTGAATTTATATAGCACCTGATTAAGTCCATATGGACCCCAAAGCTCATTACACTTCACCCATTAACCCATTCACACACTTATGGTGGTAAGTTACAGCCACAGCTGCTCTGGGGCACACTCAGAGTTGGCTCTGACCTGACCATAACTCAAAGACCAAAGACCATAAACCATATACCAAAGGCCAAAGGCCAAAGACCTCAGACCAAAGGACAAAGATAAAAGGCCATAAACCATATACCAAAGGCCAAAGACCACAGACTAAAGGCCAAAGGCTAAAGGCCAAAGACCACAGACCAAAGGCCAAAGGACATAAACCATACACCAAAGGCCAAATACCACAGACTAAAGGCCAAAGATTAAAGGCCATAAACCATGTACACAAGGCCAAAGACCACAGACTAAAGGCCAAAGACCAAAGGCTATAAACCATATACTAAAGACCACAGACGAAAGGCCAAAGGCAACAGACCAAAGGCCAAAGAACAAAGACCAAAAGACATGAACCATATACCAAAGGCCAAAGACCACAGACAAAAGGCCAAAGATTAAAGGCCATAAACCATGTACACAAGGCCAAAGACCACAGACTAAAGGCCAAAGACCACAGACTAAAGACCAAAGGCCATAAACCATATACCATATACTAAAGACCACAGACAAAAGGCCAAAGGCCACAGACCAAAGGCCAAAGAACAAAGACCAAAGGCCATAAACCATATATCAAAGGCCAAAGACCACAGACGAAATGCCAAAGGCCAAAGACCAAAGACTAAAGGCCAAAGACACAGGCCAAAGACCAAATGCCATAAACTTTATACCATATACCACAGACCAAAGGCCAAAGACCACAGACCAAAGACCAAAGGCCATAAACCATATATCAAAGGCCAAAAACCACAGACGAAATGCCAAAGGCCAAAGACTAAAGGCCAAAGAAACAGACCAAAGGCTAAAGACCAAAGGCCATAAACCACATACAAAAGGCCAAAGACCACAGACTAAAGGCCAAAGACACAGACCAAAGGCCATTAACCATAAACCAAAGACCACAGACCAAAGGCCAAAGACCAAAGACCAAAGGCCACAGGCGAAGGGCCAAAGGCCACAGGCTAAAGGCCACAGACCAAAGGCCATAAACCATATACAAAAGGCCAAAGACCACATACCAAAGGCCAAAGACCACAGGCCAAAGACCAAAGAACAAGAGACAAAGACCAAAGACCAAAAGCCATAAACCATATACCAAAGGCCACAGACCACAGACCAAAGGCCACAGACAAAAGGCCATAGACCAAAGGCCACAGACAAAAGGCCACAGACAAAAGGCCACAGACAAAAGACCACAGACCAAAGGCCAAAGACCAGGGCCAAAGACCATATACTAAAGGCCAAAGACCCCAGACCTAAGACCAAAGGTCAAAGGCTAAGGTGAAGAGAATGTTCTTGATTGTTTGTACATGTTCATTTCTGTGTCTTCTAGCAAAAAAGTTCCCAAACCACCACAACTATTTTAATGAAACTTGCAGAAAGTAATCAATGACAAATTACAACAAATTAACTTTAGGAGTGACCCCAGTTGAAGATGGCCACCACAGTTTATCCACATTAGCAGACAGAAAATGTAAGCCTCAGTGAATTGAACACTGAGCTGAAATCTAGTGTGGCAGTAGCTGAAAGTCATTCACAACATGACTACAACTCCATCATCATGATCTGTTGAAAACACACTAAAGGAAACCCCAGAAACCTCCATCATCATCATGTTCATTGTCTGATCAGAAGGGTTAGAGTTATTGCAGCTTTGGTCAAACCATGAAAAAAAATGTTATGTGGGATCTTATCAAAATATCTGACTGAATGTTTGAGGATGAATCTCAGCTACTACCATCTGATTTTACATCAATAAATTAACTGGGTTAATGCTGAGCTGTGGTGTCCATCTGAAATTAGGTAGATTACATTCAGTGATCCATCTATGATTACTTTCTAAATGTTTACATAAAATCCATAAGTGGTCTTTTAGATATTTTGCTAACAGACATACACAGACCCTGGCAAAACCATTCATGTTTTAAATGCAGTTCAGTAAGTCCTGGTGGTAAATCTAACTTTTTTTAATTTCTTGGTTCATCACTTCAATTAATTTCATTAGTGAAAGGTTCTGAATAAAAATGAACCCTTTATTTACCTGTTTGGAAAGAGGAAGGAGACCCCTGTGAGAAGGCACTTCTATTCCCTTCTGGTAATGGTTAAAGCACCCCATCACAGTGGAATAAAATCCCATTATGAACCAGGAGGGTTTTTGTAGGGTTTCTGTACCGTGCTGTGTTTCCATTAGTTTTTTAATGCACATTTTAAAGTATCACAACAGAAAAGGTTGCGATACTTTAAAATGTTATATGCTCGCTTGAGGTTGTTTTCGGGTTTTTGAAAAAGAGTTAATGCGCAAGAGGAGAGATGGAAACACATTTGCCAAATAAATTCTGACATAGTGAAATTTACCTCACATAATTGATCAGCTGTTCCCGCTGTCTGTCTGGTCCTGGTACCAGAGCGACTGTAACCGCAGCTGCAGCTGGATCCTCCCCCCGCTGTTGGCGTCTTCTCAGTTATTCCTGTAAAGTGAAGGCATGAGCGTAGCCTGGTTGATTAGCTTCAAGCCAGCCAACCTGCTGAATGAGGGACACACCAATTCTTATCAAACTAGGTACATCAGTCGGCTCATAGCTGCATCTTGACCAGCTCCTGGAGAGATGTTAAAATACTGAGTTCAGAGATATATGATTCTGAGACAATTGACGTCCATGCAGCACGTTAAAGCCATCTAGATAGATAGATAGATACTTTATTATCATGGTACAGAGCACAATGAAACTACATTCCAGAACACCCATTCAGAAGAAGACAGAACATAACAAACATAGGAGAACAGGTGCCCTGGATCATGCAGCTGGCGACCCCTGTACAGAACAAGGATCATCTTCATGAAGTCGTCATGAGGAGGCGCTACCATTAAAAAACTAAAAACCACACAAGGCAAGATGAGGGGGGAAAAAAAACAAAACATCATAGTATTTGGGGTGGCTGTGGAAGAGTGGTTAGGGGAGTTGTCCTGGAACCGGAAGGTCACTGATTCAAGCCCTCATTCCAGCTGTCTCAGTTGTTGTCCTTGGGCAAGACACTTCACCCCAATGTCATACACTGATGTGTGTCCCATCAGTGTATGAATGTGATTGGCACTGATTAGTCTCCGTAGATGATTGTACATGTTAGCTTTGTAGAGACATAATAGAGTGCTGTGTGAATGGGTAAATGAGGGCACAGATTGTAGTGTGAAGCGCTTTGAGTATCCTGGTTGGATAAAAAGTTGCTATACAAGTACAGTCCATTTACCATTATGTCTGCAAAAAAGGGACACACGATGGTGTTTAGAAAAAAAACCTCTGCATAGAGCACATTTATTAGCCAGGAGGAGTAAGTGAGTTTAAGGGGGGCATGTATCTGAAACCATGAGTGTTGTATGCACTTGTGTAAATATCTGAAAAGTAAGCTCGAAGAATCTAGTCCCCAAAACCCGCGCAGCCATTTACAGAATATTGATGGTAACTGTTCATTCTGTGCAGCCCTCAGCTTACTCCAGGAACCAGATCACAGACGGGTGTGGGAGGGGGAAAAAGGTGTGGGTCAGACCCTCAGTCGACGTCACCATCCAGGAAGTATTTAGTCCACAGTCCTCTCAGCGCCATGCACGGGAGAGCCAAATTCTGTTATCATTTATTTTGGAACAGAAGGAACTGTTTGATCAGACAGACAACAACAATTTTTCATCACCCTTAATGTCCGCTGGTTACCTCTCATGTGGCGAATCCAATCAGACAAATAGTGTAGACAATTCCGCTGACCCAAACTACCAGCTTTCTCCAAGATTAATTCCATCTGGCCAGCAAATTCCAGAGACCACAGCCGGCCCGCGACCCTCAGCAGAACCGCTTGCGGACTGAGTCCAGCTCGCTCAAGGCAAAAGTCTGGCAATCCTTCAATGGTCAGGCAACCAGTAAATGGCCCGAATAACCAGCGACGCTGATTTGTAGAACACCAGGAGACCACGAAGCCAATCTGTAGAATCCAGTGATCAAAATCCAAATATTTATCCAGAACAGAGCAGAACAGAGGTCCTACATTTGAAATGTCCTCTCATGGAAGAAAAAACTTTGTTCCAAAAAATTTATTAGGAGACCAGCTAACCAAATCCATAAAAAATAAAATATACATAATTTCTGGTTTTGGATGAAAATGTAGAGAAGGCTCTGATCAGCAAAGCAGGAAAGATAAGGGAAGGCAGGAGAGAAGGAAAAAGTGTCTTGCTCCTCCAAGAGTGGAAACAAAAACTTCATTGCTTTAGTCCTGTGAAAACGTGGTTTCAAAGGGCAAAACAGTAAACAGCCGCTGGCTTTTAACCACAGAATGCAGACACAAACCCCTCACAATTAAAGCTGTCATGTACTTTTTAGATTGTGTAGCTTTTTATATTAGAAAAATAATTTTCAGAGAAGTTGTCTCCTGTTAGCAGTGGCAGCTTGAAGTTACCACTGTTTCCCTCCTCTCTCCAGGTGGAAACATGTTTACAACTTGTACATAACTTTTGTCGTTTTTCTCTTTGACTTCATAAAAAACAAAGCATCAAACACTGGTTTGAAGGAGCTGTTTATCTGCCCTTGTCAGCCATAAACAGTCCAGGTTCTATGTTACACCTTTTGTTTTCCTCAACACGCTGTGTCATCACAACGCACCAAAAACTACATTAAAATCCTAATCGTGTCCTTGACCCCATCACTCAGCCCTACCTTTGTGTTACATTTGCACTACCAGGTTTTGAAAGTCATGGCTTCTGTTCATGAGAACAACTGGACTCACAA
This sequence comes from Anablepsoides rubrolineatus, assembly GCA_031762495.1. Lineage (NCBI taxonomy): Eukaryota > Metazoa > Chordata > Actinopteri > Cyprinodontiformes > Rivulidae > Anablepsoides > Anablepsoides rubrolineatus. Next base: position 765,992 of record JARVGW010000682.1, on the reverse strand, counting down.
TCCCCCGTCTGCCTCCACATCCCCACCTGTCCTCACCTCTACAGCTGATCCCATGTTCAAGATTTCATTTTATTGGAAATAAAGATCCAGATTTAGCAACCCTTCTCCCACCCTGATGCAGCTGTTCATATTACCTGCCAAATATGTTTCTCTGCCTCCCCAAGATGCTCTTCATGCTCTCCATGTGTCAGCAAGTTTCCACAACACATACCAAACATTGTTTTTCTCATGGAGCCCTGCCCTGCAGACAGGATCAAATGTGGTGTTTTCATGCATCACAATACAAACATGCACAATTCTGAATTGATTTCCAAAACAAATAAAAATGTTAAAGTTGTTAAATATGTCAAAGAGCACTAAACAGATGTAAGGGGATTTGTATCAGGATTTCAGGTAAGTCAAAGATGAGCAAGCAGCAGCAGCAAACACACTGAGGAGACTGAATACAAAAAGGTAAGACATCGTTAGTGGTTGGTGAATCAGGGTTCCAGAACCGAAAAGGAAGGAGGAATGTGAGTTTCTTGCAGGTAAGTATTTTGGAGGTTGGTGGTTGTTTTCAGAGGGGAATATGATTTCTTACAAGTTTCAAGGAATGAAGCAGCACAGAGGAGAGAGCACAGGTCCACAAAGGTGAGTATTTTTTGCCACAGAATTGGAATCCCTGGACCGATTTGAATGATTTTGATATTGAATCCTATGTTTCTGACTATAGGGAAGTTCAATTTATAGCTTTGAATTCTTTTTAGAACTTCTTTGTACCATTTCTAAACACAAAAGGCATTATTGAGGCATTAATTAATGGTTGCAAATTACAACAACTAAATAATGGTTGTTGAGCTTTTTTTTTGGCACCTACTTTTCACGTTTTGCGCACGTTGTGCTCCGTTCTTCTGTCTGTGTGTGATTGATTGATTGACAGCCGCGGCCCATGAGGGAGGGGGCATCATCCCTCGGCTGCCCCACCGTGGGGTTCTGGTTTTGGTTCTGTATGGAGATGGGTTCCAGCCCTCTGATGGATTCATGTTCCAGGCATGTGGTGCATCATTCTGAGACCACAGTTTTTAAAACAACGTAGAGTTGTCCCACATTCTTCAAATCTGCGCGAGGGTGTGTGTGTGTGTGGACGGGTTTTGTGGGGAAATTTTTTCCAAAAAAAAGCAGCCTCGTGGAGCTGAAGTGCATTGTGGTTTAGGTTAGTTTTAGGGTCAGTGAGGTTAATTTTAAGGTAAATTGTCAGGGTTAGGCTATAAAGTGTAAAAAAATGAATGGATGTCAATGCAAGGTCCCCACGGGGTTAAAAAAACAAACGTGTGTGTGTGTGTGTGTGCGCGCGCGCGTGCGGTCAGCTCATATCAGAGCAGAGCGACACTCCGAAAGCCTTTCAGTAAAATAGTATTTTAGGCAATATTTTTAAAAAGCAAGTATATATTTGATTTCTACAGGGTTATATTCTCGCCTAAAAACTTTCTAAAAGTTAGTTTTGTGTCAAGGAAAAAAAGAAATTTGATAATCTTGTCACAGCCTCATTTCCTGGTTTAAAGATTCATATTTTGATCCGCAATGCATCGTGGGATTTGTAGTTAAAAAAGGATGATTTCAAAGCAGTTTTTATGTCCAGACACCCATTTTTCAGATAAATTGGGGGTCCAGGGGTGTGGAGGCACTGATTGATAGACCTGATGGAAAGAGCTTCATCAGAGCTAAATAACAAAATAAATCTGAAGCTTCTATGTTTAATAGTTTTTGAGCTATAAGCATTTTTGCATGTGCAGACACCCCTTTTTTAGATAAATTGGGGGTCCGGGGTGGTGGGGGCACTGGTTGGTGGACCTGATGGAAACAAAAGAAATCTGAAGCTTCTATGTTGAACAGTTTGTGAGTTATAAGCATTTTTGTCAGTCCAGACACCCCCAATTTGGATGGAGCCCCCTCCTCAAATATTGGGTCTATTGTAAAACCGTTGGCTGGTGCAGTGTAGATCAGACTCATCTACAGCTCTGCCAAATTTCATGTTGAATGGTGCAGCCGTTTTTGTGCTACGGTTGACCAAAAATCACTGGAAAAAAAAATAAAATAAACTAAATCGTACGACAACAATATGACTCCCACTTACGCTTCGCGTGCGGGGGTCATAATAAAGGAAATAAGAAAGAGAGATGATAATGGTCTTCAGGCCCAACAGAACTAATTAGGTTCTGAGTCGCAGTGCAGACAAAACAGAACATGGAGTTTTTTTATTGCTGCAAAAATCCAGAAACACACACTGATGTGGGTCCAGCTTCCTCACAGCAGATGTCCCAACTAACTATGTTCTGATCCAGCTGTCAAATAACAAACTCTGGTTCTGTTAGAACACCAAAGAGCTTCTGGAGTCAATACGTTTTAGTTTTTTTCACACAAGCATAAAACTAATGTTTTATTAAAAACATGTCAGCTCTTTCCTGATGAGTTTTCTTACTAAAGGAATGTCTGAGTTTGCAGGGGAATGCTTAACCATCACTCATGTTTCTTGGAATTAGAGGCCAGAGAGAAATGTGCGGTAGCGGAAACCAAACTTAATGAGATTTACTCCAAAACACTGACATCTAATATATCATAACTGAATGCAGAAAGCTAAATGAGTTAAAAGAACAGTAGACGCTTTTTATTTATTTGACTGTTTGTGACGTCTTTTTTTTTCTGCTCAGGTATGAGTTTGGCTCCGCCCTGTTCGTGGGCTGGGCTGCGGCGAGTCTGACAATTCTGGGCGGCTCCTTGTTGTGCTGCTCCTGTTCCAAAGAAGACATGCGAGGACAGCAATATTACCGCCAATCACAGCCTTCCACAGCCAGGGAGTACGTCTAACCCTCCCCCCCCCCATACACCAGCCATCCATTCAGAGAGCAGGGGATACCCTTTATTTTTCTTTAAACAATACCAGCTAAAACAAAACAAAGACTATCATGTGTGCACTCATTCACTTGTTAACATAAGATTGCCACTTTTCTGACACAATCCCATCATCAACTAGGAGAGCAGTTTTACAGAAGAGGGTCACATATTTCATATCTAATTCTCTGAAACTGTTATTCTTGTACTGTGAATGAAAAGCTTTTAATGTTCTTATTTAATACACTTAAAATCAGTGCTGAACTCTAAACACATCTTCAAGTATATTTCTTTGTGTAGTAGAACAAATAAAAAACAGAAGGCAACTGTGTTTTATTCATATGCTGTGAAACTTTCCAGTACAAAATCCAAGAAAGCCTGTTTATTTGCCTTCTGTTTTAGCCAGTTTCTCTCCGGGCTGTGACTGGGTGAGACTAGTTGGTGAACATTTATGAAGGAGTCTCCAAAGATTCAGGGAGTGAGGCTTGTCAAGAGAGACTTTTAGACATGTTCAAAAACTTTGTGAGAAATAAAACGTCTAGAAATAACTACAGAGTTGTTTCAAACCCTTTTCAATTAGGTTCTCTTGAAGGGGTCATATCCTGCAAAATCCACCTTTTTAGCTGTTAAATACATTTTGTTGTACTTGGAGTCTGTAGGAGGCAGAAAAGTTGAATTTAGTCTCTCCTGGTGCTGCAAAGATATCTTTAGATTCTGTTTGGGTCACATTTTACAACCTGTTCAGTTGTCTCTATTTTCTGATGTTTTCTGAATCTATTACATCAAATTATCTGTGACAGAACTTCTAAATAAGGCCCAGAGGTTTATAGTAACTAAGTATATTTACTTTGTTACTGTAAGTAAGTAATTTGTTTGAGGATTTGTGATTTTACCAAGTATTTTTAAAAATCGTTTTATTTTTATTTAGTTACATTTAAAACCTAAAAGTGATACTTTTACATTTATATGTAATATTTAACACCTAGTTCCTCGATACAAATTAAATGTGCTGAATTTACTAAACTAAGTCATGTGAAGTGGTTCCACTAAACCTAGTAGAGTAAATTTATGGTAGAGTAAATACATATTTTCTTTAAAAGAAAACATGTTCAGTTTGCTCTACTTGGTTTAGTGAATCAGTTTGATTCAGTAAATTCAAATGTTTATTTCTTAGAGCATGTGTAAAAGAACTTTTACTTTCCTGATTTTTGTGAACAGTTTTATGACTTTTACTTAAGTACTTTTCTCATCAGTGAAATCTATTTTTACCAAAGTCACTACAGTTTGGTGGTCTTCATTGTCCTCTGGTTCTGCGTCAGACTCTGGGTCCAACATGTAATGCTTGATGGACAAGTCTTCTCTTGTTCACATATTTTAATCAATTTGTAAATAAAAAGTTTCTGCGCAGCTATATAGTCATAAACCCCTCTATCAAACCCCTCTATCAAACTACAATAAAGCAGTCTGGAAGCTGGAGGAGGGCATAATTTAAAGAGACAGCCTCAAAATGAGTTCATCTGAGACACACCTCAGAAAAAGGGTGGGGCTTGTGGAGTTACAATAAGGAGGAATCAGACATTGTAGTTCTACTTTTTATAGACTCCAACTAAAGGATTTAAATGTGAAAAAGGATTTAAGCACCATGTGTCTCCTTTAAGTCTAAAGTTATATTTCTCTAAGAGAATTGCCACCAATTTCTTGCTAGCTTAGAAAATTTGCTTGTATTTTTCAACTGACTGCAAGATAAAGTGCACCATGATGTATGTGAAAATCAAACACTAAAGTGTAAAGACACAACTTTTGCCCTTCCTTAAACAGCTGAGGCTACACGTCTGAACTCCATGCTGATGATAGATAACTTAATTAAAAAAACTATTCCAGATCTATTTATCCATCATCATTTTTAAAAAGTACTTGAACAAATAAAATCGTATACATGTGGCCGGCTGCCAAGGTAGACAACAAAATAATGTGCGTGACCAAGAATGCAATGTTTCAACAATTCACAAAACAGACAGACAGCTTGATGGTGTTTGGTTGTAAACACTGATACTTCAGTGAGTCTGAAACTAAAATTGTGCACCTTTTCTTGAATTTTGACTCATCAGTAGTCTCCAACAGTTGCAGCTAAGAGAGATACAGTATTTGTTCAGTTACCATAACCTGAATGAAAGGAAATTAATCTTTACAAGCACCAACATACTGTGTTACCATGGTGAATGAAAAGATGATTCTTAATTTACAATATTTGTGGATTTGAACCTAAAAGTATCACTGCTGTAAAACTGAACCTTTCCCAGCGTGTCCTGAAGCTGCAGTTTTTATGTCTATGAATGTCTTCTAACACTAAATAGCTAGAAGAAATTAAAAATGCACATCACCTCACAAATGTTCTGCAGTGGGTGGCAGTAGCCACCCCCCTGGACCCCCTTCACTCCCCCCCCCCCCCCCGGTTGCCCCTCTTGTGCAGTTGAAGCCAGTAATCTCACCTTTTATCATCTCTTCTGTGTTTACAGAAGCAAACAGAATAAATCTGTTTTTTAATGTCTATTTTCTTATAAAAAGCACAGCAGCTGTTTGAGGACGTCACCTGATATTTTATCACTTTATTTCTTTATTCACTAACATCCAGATTTATGCATTACAAGCTGCTTTACAGTTTTCTGACAAGATTTAATAATCTTACTGCAAACACTACTACTCACTATTATGCTACAAAGAAAATAAGCTAACAGGAAATTGAAACAGTAGTTTCCCTTTTACTGATCGTATAAATCAGTAAAATATTTAGCAAAATAGCTGTTTCTGTATACACAGATAGCTGTTTCTGTTTACACAGAAACAGCTATTTTGCTAAATATGTTTTGTCTGCAGGAAAAATAAAATACTTCAGTGCAGCTTTTCCTACATAAGAGAACACACAGTTGAGCTGCAGCTTAATTAGCTTTTCAGTTTCCTCTGAGCTTTCAAATTACTTTGCCCTTGTTTGTGTTTATTTCCAAGGCTGGTCCATCTCCGTTCCAGATAATAAGTCCTTTAACTTTTCTCAGAATAAGTCCCAGGTGCCTCTTTTCTTGTTCCTGCAGCAACTGTTCCTAGAAGTGCCCTTCCATTCTTTGAATGAAGGAAGTCGTTGGTCTATAGAAAATTCCTTTTAGCCTCTAAATAGAAGGCAGAACTCAACATCAATCAGGAAAAAAAATAACTACTTAAGTCTAACAATGTAAAGGAAGTATTTAAAATAGCTTTGATTCCATGTAAAAACTAAAATGTTTAATAAGTGTTACACTCTGGTATGTACTAGGAGCAGCTTTATCACAGTACAATATATATATTTGTTTGGATAATGGACAATGTTTCTTATAGGGTACCAAGTGAAAATTGAAATGTTAAAAAATTTCGCTAACATTTTTCATTATTTAGTTCACTTTTTGAGTGTTAAACATTTTCCACTATCATTATATTGTTATTTAGCTCACTTAGCTGCACTTCAAACTACTGGACCACAGGTACCACCCATATTGATTTTTATGAACACATTTTGAATTCAGATTTTAAATATCTTTAGCAGTGTTAAAAGCATTAGCAGAGGTTAGCGTCAGCATACCAGGATGATGTCATGACATTTGTCTATGACAAACATCAACAATGGTGGCTTCCAGCCACCGCTAACTCAGTAGTAGTAAAAATAGTAAAAATTACCTAATTTTTAAAAAATGTATTAATTTCATAAAAAAAAAATTACTATACATACAACTAAAAATACAAATCACAAAATAAAATGAAAGGTGGCAGAAAGAAGAAAAATTTCTTATTAACATCTGCATAACATAACATAACAATATTAAATGTAAGAACAGTGAGTTAATAATAATAAAATGTTAGTGGAAAATGTTTAACACTCAATGGACTAAATAATGAAAAAATTGTTGAAATTTTTGAACATTTCAATTTACACCTGGCGCCCCATAGTTTTTTGATACCACAAAGGCGGACATGTGATGATTTTTATTCACAAGTCTGCTATCAATATGATGCGACATCATGCATGAACCTAACACAATCATTTAGTAAATGAGATATAATATAAATCAGATATAATATAAAGTTTATACAGTTACTTTAGTCAGATTTGAGAGACTTTTGGACAGAAGTGAGTTCATCTTTCTTAGATTTTTCTGCTCTAAAATAGCAGGACTGAAATACCAGCTTCATAATTTAATCTTAGTGCTTTATGTTTAAATTTTGTAGTTACCATGTTTTTATATACTTTATTATCAAACTATTAGAATTTGTGTTCATTTATTAAACACAGCATGTCAGCTCTGCTATAGAACTACCTTCACACTGATTTGCTAAAATTCAACCATTCTTTACTTTTAACACTGGGAATTTCAGAGGTCTTAATGTGTTCCTTACTTTTCTTCCTGTCTTCCCTCTTTTTTTCTCTGATTGTCTTCTTTTCTCCTTTAATTCAGGGCAGAGTTGTTGAGTGAAACTAGTTTCCCTGACTGATCAGCCCCTGCCTTTTAATTGAGGACTGTCCGACTTTCCAACCACTGAATCCCTCCCTTATCTTCATCTTACGTCTTTGACCACCAAATTGGAATTCTTGTCAACGACTCTCTTTGATTTCTTTCTCAGTATGACATCTGCACGATGTCAGTTTCAGTGAAAAACAAGATTTAGGCAGTTGTCTTCACTATAAATATGGACTCCTAAAGGATAAATGATCACAAGCTGAACCACAGAGCTGGTTTGTAATGTCACTCATATCCTGTGACCTCTAGGTATTATACTGTACATGTGTCTTTTGGGTTTATTTAGTTTTTTGTGACTATATTGACTAAAACGTGTCTTTTTTTCCTTTTTGAATTGCAGACCAAATGTTAAAAGTACTCCACCAGAGAAAAGGGAGCAGTACTTGTAGTTTGGGAGAGTCTTCTGGCCTTACGATGGTTTAGATTCTGTCACCATGCAAAACCCTCTCACTGAGGAATTCAAAACAGAAAAGAATGAAATTTGAACTGATTGAAAAGCTGTTTCAGGCAGCTTGCAGCAACAAATATTGTTTTGGACATTAATAAAATAATTTGGGGAGACATAATAAAAGAGAACAATGCTTTTAGAGAGGTGCAGAGATAATATCCTTGTCTGTTTTGTTGTCTTTAGGAGAGACAGTCATTCAGGGTAGGTTTCCTGTAACATGTTTAATTGACTGGGTGTATATTCTCCATTGTTTTTTTATTTACTACATATATTGTTTTACTGCAGTGCCTTATAACCTGTTTGTATTTGTTGACATGGATGTTTCTGTCCCGTTCAAAAGGACATTTGTCCACAGCTTTTCTGCCAGCATCTGTTGGCAGAAAATATCTGTATACATCTGTTGAGTTACGTTCTTTGCATTTTGTTTAGATGTTTTTATTTTATTTATTCTGGTATAGACCCTCAGTCATTTAGGACATGGTAAATCCACCCCCACCACCAAACAACAAATACATAAAACTAAAGCAAAACATAAAGTAGACTGTTTTCAGGATCAAAATGTTTTGAACAGAGAACACTTGAGGAGGTAAAGGAAACAAGAAAAAACACAAAAGGTCGAATCAAATTTCCAAAACCTAAATGCAACATTAAGCCTGATACCCAGTCAGTTTCACTCTAATTCACTACTTCATGCTGTGAGCCAAACAAAGACTCTAGCTTGGAAATCCACTCTCCAGTTTTACATTCAGGAATCTACCGTGACAGGAAGTAAAGAATCTTTAACTACAAAATAAAGGTCCTGTTGTTTTGTTTTAAAATGTATTTTTTGGGGAGGTGGTGTGGTGATGGTTTGAATTTTTTATTGGAAGCTACTCTGTAGCATCTCAACAAATCTATACAGACTGTAGAGGATACGGTGTTCAATGCCACTGTCTGTAAAAACAGTGAAATAGGTTTAAGGTATCCTGGTTTGAGAAAATACCAGTTTAATTTGTTTTGTTCTTTTGATTTTCAAGTCCTAGTTTGATCCATGTGAGTGACAGAGTAGATATATTTGCCTTTTTTGTCGTCCACTATGTGTGTTGTCTTATGTACTAAGGAACACCAGTTTGTTCAAATGCATTTATTTACAACATCAAGTTTTTCACTAATATTTACCTTCTTCGTGTTGTGTATCATTTCATTTATAGTGTATCCATGTCTGTTTCTTTTAGAATGAAGTAAAGACGTAAACAACATCTGGCTCAGACTCATTTCTTTTGCTTCCTAACATTTTTCCTTAGACCAGAGGCAAAAATACCTTGTTGGTCAGAACCTCAATTAGGCTGAAGACCTAGATCCTACAGTCTAGATCCTACAGCTTAGCTTCTACAGCCTAGATCCTACAGCTTAGCTTCTACAGTATAGATCCTACAGTCTAGCTCCTACAGTCTATGTCCTAATGTCTAGATCCTAAAGTCTAGCTCCTACAGTCTATGTCCTACAGTCTAGAACCTACAGTCTAGCTCCTACAGTCTATGTCCTACAGTCTATGTCCAACAGTCTAGAACCTACAGTCTAGCTCCTACAGTCTAGATCATACAGTCTAGATCCTACAGCCTAGATCATAAAGTCTAGGTCCTACAGTTTAGAACCTACAGTCTATGTCCTACAATCTAGATCCTAGAGCCTAGATCATAAAGTCTAGGTCTTACAGTCTAGATCCTACAGTCTAGATCTTACAGTCTAGATCATACAGTCTATGTCCTACAGTCTAGATCCTACAGCCTAGATCATAAAGTCTATGTCCTAGAGTCTAGAACCTACAGTCTAGCTCCTACAGTCTAGATCATACAGTCTTTGTCCTACAGTCCAGATCCTACAGCCTAGGTCATAAAGTCTAGGTCCCTCAGTCTAGATCATACAGTCTAGGCCCTACAGTCTAGATCTTATAATCTAGGTCCAACAGTCTAGATCCTACAGCCTAGCTCCTACAGTCTAGGTCCTACAGTCTAGATCCTATAATCTAGGTCCAACAGTCTAGATCCTACAGCCTAGCTCCTACAGTCTAGATTCTACAGTCTAAATACTACAGTCTAGATCCTACAGCTTTCTCCTACAGTCTAGCTCCCACTGTCTAGCTCCTACAGTCTAGATCCTACAGCCTAGCTTCTACAGTCTAGATCCTACAGCTTAACTCCTACAGTCTCCTACAGCCGAGCTCCTACAGTCTAGATCCTACAGTCTAGATCCTATAGTCTAAATTCTACAGTCTAACTCCTACAATCTAGATCCTACTGCCTAGATCCTACAGTCTAGCTCCTACATTCTAGATCCTACAGCCAAGCTCCTACCGTCTAGATCCTACAGTCTAGATCCTACAACCTAAGGAGTGCTTAATTAGTAGGCTTCCTCAGTACGCCATCAAGATCTGCAGAGGCCTATTAATTAAGCACTCTTTAAGTTCAGCTGTGTTGAACCAAGGCAGCTCTTAAAAGCAGGATTTGGCCCTTGAGGACAGACTTTGGACACCACTGTTCTAGATTATACAGCCTATCCTAAAGTCTAGAGAATGCAGTCTAGATCAGGGATAATCAATTACGGTCCTCGAGGTCCGCAGCCCTGCACGTTTTACTTGTTTCTCTTCTCTGACACACCTGAT
>JARVGW010000682.1:708844-718946 GCA_031762495.1 Anablepsoides rubrolineatus | reverse complement strand
TTGTAGTTACCTTTATTTTATATTTAATCTTTACATAATTACAATCTAATAACTGCTGGTGGGCCAAATCAAATGGCTTGGCGGGCCAATCTCGGCCCGCAGGCCCCACTTTGGGCAACTCTGCCTTAGACTAAAGAAGTCTCTCGGAGTTGAGATGTAATGTTTCATTAAAGAAAAACCTGTCAAGAGGACTTACTTATTTTTCTTTTTGATTTGTATTTAGATGTGTTCATAATTAACACCTGGAACAAATTATCTGAAGTGTATTTTTATTTTCCTGTTGGTAGAATTTGCCATTGGTTTACGTAGAGGAACATGTTCTAAAACTTGTAGAGAGTCTATGTTTGTGGTGGCTTCAACTTCTGCCTTCCTGCCCTCTCTCTAGTCGTGGTGTTTCAGTGTAGGGTCTTGGAGTGGGCATGAGAACTTTTATGTTTCCACTGTACAAATTTAGCTGGTTTACCAGGACCTCAGGTGTCCCTAAAAAAGCAGCATATTCATATTAAAAGGTTTTATTTCTAACATACTGTGGTATTGTGACAACCTAAATGTGTGGCACTTTTTATGTCAGAAATAAAGTGCTTAAAAAAACAGAAATACACTGACTTCATTGTTTCATGCAGCTTTACTTTCACAAAACAAAAATCACTTGTCTGACCAGAATGTGGCTGAACTTCATCTTTTATTTCATTACTAACATTAAAAGTCTTCTTCTGTCCTAAACTTTTTCTTTTTGAAAAACACTTTAAGTGAATAAGTTCAGAAATGAACTCTTTGAACTCATTTAGGCTGCAACAAAGTTGTATTTATCAAGTGTGATCTATGTTTGTATGTTTTTAAATCAAATGATCTATTACTGAGTCATTTCAACTTTTTAGATTTGTTTGAGTTATTTTAAAAATATATTCAGTATGTTTTAAAATATACTTTATCACATATTTCACAATCCTTCTACGTTACCAACTTACTGTACCCAACACTTTTGATTTGTTTTTACATTTTAAACTTGCTGTTTGCTCAGCCTTGAGTTCTGTTGGAACTGCTCTGTTTTACCAACAGGGTGGGAAAATTCCAATTCGCTGGACGGCTCCGGAGGCCATTGCCTACAGAAAGTTCTCCTCTGCCAGTGACGTGTGGAGCTACGGCGTGGTCATGTGGGAGGTGATGTCCTACGGAGAGCGACCATACTGGAACCTGACCAACAGAGATGTGAGCACTTTAAACACTTTCACTTCTGAAATACACTGAAATCTCTTTCACTCAGGGTGGCTGAGGGGTTAGAGGTGAATGTGAGAGTTGACGGTTAGATTCCACTGCTATTCAGTCACATGTCAAACTGTCCCTGGGCAAGACACTGAACCCCCCACTGTCTCTGATGTGTGTCCCCTCAGTGTATGAATGATTTAAAGCACTGATTAGTCTCTAGATTGATTCACCTGTGTTAGCTTTGTAGAGAGTAGAGTGCTGAATGAGTGTGTGGGTAAATGAGAGCACAGATTGTAAAGAGCTTTAAGTATCCTGGTTGGATAGAAAAGTTCTATATAAGTATGGCCCATTTATCATTTACCATTTAAAATAAAGGGTGGCTTGGATTTTTCATTTTAAAATCTGCTTCTGCACACTTCCTCTATTTTTGATTTATTATTACTTTTGGTTTTTATCTACCATTTTGCTAATTTTCAGGTAATTTATTGCTTCTTTAAGCTAGCCTACTGTTACTTTTAGTCAACATTTTACTAAATTTAGCTTCGAACTAGCCTTTTGCTACAATTAGCCTTTAGAGACATTCAGCTGCTTTTAGCTACCATTCTGCTACTGTTCTCTTTTAGCTGAGCTTTAGCATCTTTAACTAGATTATACATTAAGGTAGCACTTTGTTACTCTTAATTAACCTTTTACCACAGTTAGGTTCTAGCTAGTTTTTTTGTTACTTTTAGTTACTCTTCTGCTACTTTAAGTTTAGCTTAAAGCTTTTGCTGCTTTAGTGTTTAATTATAGTTGGTTTAGTTGCTACTTTTTTTGCTTTTACGTAGTGACTTTTTTAGCTTCTTTATCCAAATTTTCGTGAAATCAGTCTCATCTGAGCATTTCAGATGATTTGCATTTCCATAGAAAATGCATTTTTGTTTTATTTTCATTGCAGAAAGTGGAAGGCTGTTTTGTGTTTTGCAGGTGATCAAGTCTGTGGAGGAGGGCTACAGGCTGCCTGCTCCTATGGGCTGTCCTGCTGCTCTGCACACACTCATGCTGGACTGCTGGCAGAAGGATCGCAACGAGAGGCCGCGCTTTTGCCAAATAGTCACTATTCTTGACAAGCTAATCCGCAACCCAGAGAACCTAAAGTCCATGGACACGCTCTGCAGGTAGGTGGGCAGCTCACTGGATCTATACTTGCAGCAAAGCAGCACGGACACATTGAGACGTCTTTTGATTTAATTTGGTCAAACTGTGCGTCAGCATTTAATCAAATATTGGTTTAGCTGATTAGTGGATTAAGCTACAAATCAAAACAAAGACACCACCTGTGAGGGTCTGAGAAGACGGTCTCTGGACAATATGTGGGGACAGACTGCAAGGATACAAAGTAACTGTCTTGTGTGGGAGGCGAGCGGGGTAAATCCAATTATCCCTCTGCTGTCAGACATGGTGCAGTGGGATAAAGTCACGGACTAAAGTTTCCCTCTAACTTCTCTGGTAGATAAAGCGAGCAGTCTTCTTCATTTTCCATCAAGCTTCTGTCTGATGAATGTGCTCTGTGTTAAGTAAAAGCCTTGCTGTGATATTGACATTGATCTGCAGTGAATCTGCAAGAAGGTTTGAGGGACACCTGAACTGAAGCTGGACCTGTGTAAATCACTTCATTCAGATCCCAGGTCCTACAGAGTCACTGGTGCATGGCACTGAGAGTGTGTGTGTGTCTGTGAAGTAGGAAAAATGACAAGCAAAGGCGAGTGTTAGGGATCTATCTAGAGAGGCACTCCTGCACCTACAAACCACCTCTCTATCATTAGTGTGCATGAAACACCTGTTTGTTCCTCTTACCTTCCTGCACACTTAATCCTACTGCAGCCATTCATAATTTTACTTGTTCAGCTCCTTAAAGAGATGATGGATCTTATGTTTGGTTCTGGTGCTTCTTATGGTTTTTGAAATATGAACATTCATTAAGACTTTAAACTCAGTTAAAAAGGAATGTGGATTTTTCAGCAGCGATTTTTAGCCCAATACTGTCTCCTCTGATGATTTATTATCAGACGTTCTACAGATTGACAGCCTCCAGAGGTCAAGTGGTCACAAAAAAAGTTTATTCATTTTAGCACCTTCAGAATATAGAGGTAGTATAAGAATGTCTACTACTAGAAATTATATAGTATTAGTACTGCTGTAACTTCCTTTTATTTTATTTTATTCATCTTTATTTAATCAGACAGAGCTCATTTAGATCACAGATCTGTTTTGCAAAGGAGGTCTGGAACTGAAGGCAACTAACATGCTTGCACAGAAATACCCCTTCTGGTCCAAACTTTCTTGCTGTGAGACAATAGTGCTAACCACTGAGCTGTCCTGCTGCCTTGTACTAATAGTACAGGTTTTTTTTTTTTACAGTAAAGGTACTTGCGATTGTTGGTAGTACTAATATAACAAAGGTACCACCAGTAGTGCTAATATTAGTAGTACTAGAACTAGTAGTTGTTTACTATATTATAGTAAAAGTATTTGTGGAGGGACAGCTGGTAACAAAAATACATAGCAATGCGTCAGGTTTGGATTTGAATCAGTGTTATGTTTTGAATCGAATGGAAGCAACGATTTTAACAAATAAATTGGAGAATAATCTGGCTATTTAGGGATATTTCCACAGTTATGGTCTTGGCTGATCTTGAAATAAAATTCTGAGTTTTCAATGTCTGAAACCGAGACAAGACCCAGTACAGATGCTGTTGAGTCCTAGAAAAGACCAAGACCATCAATAAGTGGTCTTAAGACCGTTCATAAGACCAAGACTAGTCTCAAGTACTACAAAACTAATGGAAGGGCACATAAAAAGGGCTGAGGTTAAGGGTAGTGGGGGGTGAGAGGGTTCAGATTTGGGACAGGGGATATCAGAGGTTTGGGGCAGTGAATGTCAGAGATGGGGGAAGACTGTATTTCTCCAAAACTTTCACCTCATCATGGTTCATAGTCAGAGGATAATGACTGAGTTTCTGGAGACCTCTAGTTTTTAGTTTTAGCTGCTGTTTGATTTGGTTTTGAGCACATTTCAAATCTTTTGTCTGTAGCATCTCTCCATCTAATTTTACATCATCCTGTTCTTTCTGTCATTTGTTTCCTGTTGACATCTTTTACTCTCTTTTTGCTGCAGTTTAAGCAGCCCTCCACTAATGGACAGAGCCATCCCTGACTTAAGCAGCTGTAACTCAGTAAATGAATGGTTGGACACTATAAAGATGGGCCGCTACAAGGAACACTTTGCAGCAGGGGGATACCATACTCTAGGACACGTCATCAGCATTAAGCAAGGGTAAGTGCTGACTGTCCTGGAGCGTGAGAACAGGTCAGAGGTGACAGAGGAGAACTCAGTTCAGTTTACTGATCAGTGAATTTAAATAAAACTATATTTTAAATGTGTAAATTAGTTTACATTGACATGCCTCGTGGGGGGAATGTCAATTCATTTCAATTCAGTTTATTTATATAGCGTCAAGTCACAACAACTGTTGTCTCAGGGCACTGTACACAAGAACAATAAATCTAAAGAAGCTAGCAGACTGCGCCAAATATTTGCTTCATCACAGTGTCCCATCCTGAGCAGCACACCGACAGCAGCGGAGAGGAAAAACTCCCTGTTAACAGGAAGAAACCTCCAGCAGAACCAGGCTCAGGACAGGCGGCCATCTGCCTCGATCGGCTGGGTTGGGGGACAGGAGAGATACAAACACAGGACTGGTCCAGGTGTATTTTACTCTGGAAGAGAGACAAAGAAAACACATGTTATTGATAATATAATAACAAACATGTAGAGGAGAGACACTAAAGATAATAGCAAAGTGAAGAAATGTGGTCAGTTTGTCCTCCAGCAGTCTAAGCCTTTAGCAGCAGAACTAATTAACTATAATAAAACATCAATACTTCTGGACAATGGCTGGTGGCTGGTTTTTTGGACTAGATTTTGCTAGCTTATTTTTTAGATATTTACACAAGTGCGTACAACATTCATGGTTTCAGATACACCCCCCCCCCCCCCCCTAAACTCACTGGGGGTTTCTCAGGCATATATTTAAATACTATACCATAATAAAGTATCTATGTCACCTTAAGTTGTTATTGAAATGCTGTTTATATGTTTAAATCTTATAATCGTATTATCTTCTCTTCCTCTCCTACTCTATACACCTTGAAATTGGCCTCTGTGTCTTTAAGAAACCCCCCCACCCCGCTTCTGTCCCGCCCATTTCCACATGTCATCTCAGAAGCTTTTCCACTGGTGTTTGTAGCAGACTTTGTTGTAATGATAATAAATAAAGAAGCAACATTTTATAATATCTATTTTGGAAAATTTTAAAGTCACCAGGCCGGCATATACCCCAGCGCCCAGCCCTAGACCCCGAGAACCACCAGGACACCGGCGTTCAATGGCACATCCTGTGTTCTGATGTCACAGATCAGTCTTATGAAGCCTCGTTGCTACAGCCTGGATCTCATGCAGCAGATGGAGTGATTTCCTCGATCAAAGAACAGCGAGCCGGCTGCTTCAGCTCCGTGTCCCGGAGGAGGATCTACACTCACTGCTCCTCTATTTATATTATCAGGCATATTGATAAATGCCTTCCAATCTAGGAGGTAGACCTCCTAAATGTTTCATCTGGATTTTATTTATTTTCAGCCGGATAACTTTAGCAAAACTGCCCCGTTGTCAGGGAAACCGTAAACATCCGGGAACCGTAGATGGAAAGGCTCAGAGAATGTCACCAAGCTGCGGCACTGTTTGGAGGACAAGCGACGCAGCACAGTGTTTTTATTTCAGGCCAAACTGGAAATAAAGCTCAATTATGTCACGTATTTCCATTTCAGTAAACACAGCTTGTCCAAAACGATCTGAAAGATCCTGTGAGGTATCTCGTGGGCACGACTTACAAACTCGTGCACACGAGATACTAACTGGTGCGCACGAGATACTAACTGGTGCGCACGAGATAGTTTTGTTTTTATTTCCATTCGAAGTCCCTTTACGGGCTCAGTAGATTAGCAAAAATGTAGCTAAAAATAACCAAATTGTTGCTAAAAGTAATAACACAGTTGCTAAACGTTAAACAGCAGAATGGTTGCTGAAAATAGCTAAATGATAGCAAATAGCTTAAAGTGACAAAAAGAAGCTAAAAGCTGTAAAACTGTAGCTAAAAGAACATTAAGAGACAAAAATAGAGCAAAGTGCTTAAGCGGAACTGAAAAGAATGATATATTTGAATGTATTGAAAGAATTACTTGAATATGTTTTTTTCAGGAGGGAATTTATTGTTAGGTAAATATTTTGAAAAGCAAATGTTACAAAACCAAAGGACCCATCTACTGACTAAACTAAAGGTTTGGATTATCCATCCAATATCTTTAACCTGCTTCTCCTTACAGGGTCACTGTTTATGAGCCACCGTATAACTAGTTTGGATTTAGGAACAGCTAAAATAACATAACAGAAAATATGTACACTTTGATGAGATTAAAACTGAATCAGGAAAACAAAATGACGACTCAGCATTCACACACGTTAAATGTTCTGAATGAAAGCTTTTACCAAATCATTTCACACAATGTCTCTCTGTTTTAGGGACATTCAAAGGTTGGGAGTAACGCTGATGGGACACCAGAAGAAGATCCTGACCAGCGTCCAGCTGATGAGGGCTCAGGTCCTCAACAAGAGTGTTCCATCGGTGCATGTATAACTACAGAACTGGAGCTTCTTCCTGCTCACATTTTTAAACTAGGCTTCTATAAACTGAGAAGGACTCTGAGGACAAGAGGACACAGTTGGGAACTTTACAAGATTTTTACTTGAGAAAATGAACAAAATGTTGACTCCAGAGTTAAACAGGACTTTTTTGACTTTTCCCCACTCGATAGTTTGTTTTGTTTATGAATGAAAAGACTGCCTTAAACACCACAAATTGTTGAAATTTTATTGTTTACAAAGAGAAGGTAGTTTATCATGAATACATTGATGAGAGCAGGAAGTTTTTTACTGTTTGTTTTGTTCTGATGAGGCTGCAGAAACTGGGGTCCAGAATGAAACAAAAGTCAGGTTTTGTCTGAGACTCTCCAAACATGAATACTTCCTTTACTCCTGACAACAGACAACTACTGCACCTGTACCATGTGTGGAAAACATTTACTGCACACTTTTTTCCACAGTTAGTGTTTATGTTCTGCAGCGTTGACAGTCATGGATTTACTCCCAACCATATCAGGGGCCTCATGTCTAAACAGTGCGTACAAATAAAAAAGTTGTGTAGCCAGGTTCCACGCACACATCGGGATGTATCAGAACCAACTTTACTTTCACCTGCTCAGAGAATGTGCGGACAGCCAGGCAAAGTTTTTCAATCGACAGTTTTAACCCACAAAAACCTGAATCTGACCTGACTACACAGAAACAGACAATGTTCTGTTTTCTGTATTTTTTTTTATAGTTTGAGCTTTTCTAGTTTAAACCTGATTGATGAAACAGAACCATGTTTAACTTTAGACAAGAAAACAGAGCAGCCTAAAAATGATCCAAACATCCTCAGTCCACTGAGAACAACTCACACGTGGTGATTCCTCAGTTCAACAAGATGCAGACATTTGTTCATAAATAGCTGTGTAAAGTTGAGTGTAATTTGTGGAACAATGTCAGAAATATGCATGCGCATGATTTGATACACCTGAATATTTCTGTGCGTACGCACTTTTCCACTTTCATCTGTACACAAACGGTTAAAAGGTTAAAAAGGTTTAAAGCTGCAACTCTTTGATACATGAGGCCCCTGGAGCCACAAAGACTTCAAGTCTTTAAATAATTATCTGTTTAAGGACTTAATAAACCATTTCATATAATTAGAGTTGTAATAAACTCCCACAGGATTTTATTTAAAAGAACACCAACAAACCATATTTCCATATTTCAATAACATAAAAAATTAAACCTGTATTCTGATCATTTATTAGAGCTTTGATTTAAGAGACACAAAAAGATGAAGAACTTTCTTCACTGGCCAACTTTATTTATGTGTTTAAAAAACAATCTGAAGGTTAGCAAGACAGCTAAAGCACATTTATCATAAATTGTTTTTATAGTTGTTTTTTTATTTTTATTTGACAGTTTTCAAAAGGAATCTGTGTTAATTCATGCTGAGATCCAGAGTTTGTTCAGTACTTTGAATAAGAAACAATGAAGCCTGTCTACAAAACTGTTATTGTGCAGAATGACTTTCATTCTGAATTACTCTCCCCTAAACCCTAAAGTTTAACTTTATACATTGAAGCCATGGTCCCTTTACATCCTCCCTGTCCAACCCCCATCACTGCTCACATTTATACTACTAAGTATATTAGAAAGCCTTAATGTTATGATATAAAACAACCAAAATAATTTGTCATCCACAGATCCAATCAATTATTATTTTAATAATAATATTAATTACCAGATAAATTAGTTTTACTGCAAAAACACAGTTAGATACTAAAAACTGAACTGTTTTAATATAATAACTGAATTATTAAAATAAACTAAATCAACTAAATGAAATGAAAGTTTAAAATTTGAAAACATGAGTAAAGGTTTAAGTTAGCAAAACCATAGCTAAAAGGTAATATTAGATAAAACTGTAGCTAAAAGCTTACATATCAAAACAGTAGCTACAAAATAAACCTAGTAAAACTGTAGCAAGAAACTAAAAACTGTAAAAACACCAGCTCAACTGGCAAAACTGTAGCTTTAAAGTAAACAATCTAAAAGAATATCTGAAAAGAAAAATAAGCAAAAACATCAGCTACATGCTAAATAAGCTAAACTGTAGCAAATAGGTAAAATATGCAAACCCTTAGCTAAAGACTAAAATTAGCATAACTGTAGGTGAAGCTTGAGGAAATAAAAAAAGCAAAATGTCTGAAGTAGATTTCACAAAGATAATTATGTTTGAAGCAATTGAAAAGATCACTTTGTGTTTCTACGCTGATTTGTTTTTAAATAAAATAAAATAAAATATGTTGCGCAGTCTAAAAGTTACAAAAATTACAGCATATGTTTCATGATGAAACTGAACATTTTGATTAATAAATGTTTAAAACAGAACAAGTTATGTAAAATTTGTTTGGGTCCTAAAACCCTAAACAGGAAAAAACTAGTGTGAATGATGTAATCATTAATACAACAATAAAAACACAAGAAAACAACAACTAAACAGTCCTGTTACTGCAGGAGAAATAACAGGTTCTGATGTGAAACACTGTGAAACTGAAATACAGAAACAGAAAAACAAATGTACCAATTGAAATTACTACTAAGTTTACATAAATAAACAAGGATTTATTTTTTAAAGGTTCACAAAAAAAGGTTCACAAAAATATGTTAAAAAAAACTAGATGCTAACTCAACATTGAAAGCTTCATAGAAAAGTTAATGAGATTAGCATTGTGTTTTTCATTGGAAACACAAAATTCTGTTTATTTATATAGCGCCAATTCACAACTGCAAAACTATTCAGTCTCCCATTCTGAGCAGCACATTGGTGACAGTGAAAAATGTAAAACTCCCTTTTAACAGAAAGAAACCTCCAGCAGAACCAGAACAAGGCTCAGGATGAGCAGCTTCAACCAAGGAAGACAGGAAAGAGATACAACACACAATGCTTATTCTGAACGTAGCATGTTAATGATAGCAATAACTACAAATATAAACAGACCGTAGATGGACTAAAGACAGCAGCAGAGAAAAACTGTGGTCAGTTTGTCCTTCATTCATCTAAACCTGTAGCGGGAATAATGAAACCAACTCTAACTATAGGATTTATTAAAAAGGAAAGTCTTCAGTCTAATCTTAAAAGTAGACAGAGTGTCAGCCTCACAGACA
>JARVGW010000682.1:271669-282261 GCA_031762495.1 Anablepsoides rubrolineatus | reverse complement strand
CTAGGTCTTATTTATTTATGCTATGATCTTACTCATTTTTGACTAGTCTTATCTAAGTAAGTAAGTAAATAAGTATCCCCTGGCATGTTATCGGTTATTATCGGTTATCGGCCATTACAAGGAGAAAGTTATCGGTATTGGTTCTTAAAATAAGTTATCGTGCATCCCTATATTTAATATAAAGTTAGGTTTTAGAGACCAAAGTTCCAGTAGTGAGGTGAGGTAAGGTTTACTCACTCAGGAGGACTGCTGCTCCTGCTGACCCGCTCTCATTGGATACAAGTGCTCTGGGGTTTATTTGGTTTGTTGAAAGTAGCATTCTGTTTGGAGCAGACTGGGTGGCTTTAACACGACCGCAACAGAAAACAACCAGAGTTCCCCCTTATGACAGAAATTCATCCTGGCCACGTTCAAAGTTATGAAAATCTGTTGTTACGACGGAGAACTTAAAGCCTTGTGGTTTTGGCTGCCGCAAGTCCAAGACTAAATTCTGCTCGCTGTTTAGTTCAGTTACCACTGACCCCAATCACGTGACTGAATCCTGCCCGCTGATTGGTTTCTGGGACAAATATTCCACAAATAGGAACTTATGCCACCACCGTATTTGTCGTCTTTTCAAAACAGTATGAAAACGCGATAACGTAAAATTGCATAATCACAGAGAAACCAAGTGTTTCAATGCCTTCAAATTACACAAGATTTTAGTGGAGAAACTTGTCAGTTTCGTTAAAAAAAAACTATTTTTTTTCTTATTCTATATATATTTTAAATAAATATATAATATACATAATATAATACGGTCATGTACACAGTATACTCCTATTTAAAGGAAAATGTTTGACATATAAGCAGAAAGCTTATGGGTGTTGGGTTTTGTCTAGGTGTAGAAACGTTTTAGTAGCAATATGTTTGGTCTTTATTTCAAAGAAGAGGATGAGGAGGAGAACAAGGAAATTTTACTCAAGCAGCTCCTGAAACTGTCAACCTGCTGACTGAGAACATTAGTATGCAATAAACCCAGAACAATATACTTATTAAATGACATTTTTCTTGAGATTATTTTGGACAACCAAAATGTTTTGCGGACAACCAGATTTTGTCAAAAGGGTTGTCTGCTGGACAACCTGAAAAAATCCTTATATCTACCCCTGGTTATATACGTTCTGAGAAAGGAAAGGCCTGCCTGTGTTGCAGACTGTATGTGATTGTAGAAATTATTGTTGTTTTCTGTTTTTGTCAGCCCTGAGTCAGTTGAAGCAAGCCCTGCAGTGAATGAAAAAAACTACAACAACCAGAGCTGTGGCAGTGCACAGAATCATGGGTATCAGGGACTACCATATACTGTGAGTTCATACAGATCATTTTCTAAATAAAGCAGATGACTACATTTCTGAACATTTGAAACATTAATATCTAGTCTTGTTTTTTTCCTAATCTTTTGAAGTATTTGAGCTGTTTAAAGTTTAGTAAAAGTAAAGCTAAAAACTGTTGAGGTATCTGTCCTGTTAGTCTCCTGTATTCAGACTGCTTTAGATATTAACAGCTGTACTGTTTCACATGCCTGTTATTATGCCCTCATTTTCATTTGTCTCCATTTTCCGTTTCCCTTTTTGCCTGAACACCCGTTGTTTGAAGATGCAACAGTCTTCCGTTGTGTGTTGTCAGGATCACAACTATGGCGCACCCCCTCCCCCAACCCCACCCGCCTCTCCACTTTCCCAGACCATCATTCCACGCATGGATCTCAATAGCGTGGTACGCAGCTCCCGCTACCACGAAACCACCGAGGACAACTCTGCTGACAGCGACAGCTCGTCAGAGGAAGACGGAGCCGTGCCCAGCTGGTGCTGCTGCAGCCCGGCTCCCGACGGCCTGAACAGCAAGTGTCAGTGCAGGTGAGGAACAAAACCCTGCCCTCATCTGAATCCTGCTCCAACAGATTCAAGGAGAAATGTTTGCACCTAACACTAGATTATATCCACTTCTTTACACAACACACTAGAGATTTATTATCAGGTTTTCAGTCCCTAAATATCTATCTGAACACTTAGAAACCACACAGGCTGCTCAGATTTATAGCAGCATTTAAGGTTCCTGTAGAGTCTTAAAAGTCTGGAAGTTGCTTTTAGTATTTTTCAGGTCTGAAAAAATATTTAAAAAAAAACTAATTATGAAAAAACATTTGCATTTCCAGAGTTTAATTCCATTTCAGTTATCTTGAACATACTAATTTTAACACTCAGAACAAAATAACTCAAACAGTGTTTGAGTCAATTCAGTTTATTTATATAACATCAAGTCTCAGGACACACACAACACACAGGTTCTATCCTTATTAAGACCGTTCATTGTTCTTTTATTTTAGCTTGTAAAATAACTAGTGTGTGGACCTCTGTACTGATGCTGCTGTGACACCTGAATTTCTCCTTGCGGGACAATAAAGGCCATTTCTATTCTATTTTTCTGTTCTATTTCCAGTAGTTCGACAGCCTAACCCTAACCTCACAGGTACCTATCTGACCCTAAAACTAACCTAAACTCAATTCACACCTTGGTCCTAAACACAACCCCCCAACCCAAAAATAAAGTTCCATCATATGAGGACCGTCTTTGGTCCCCATATGGTGAGGAAAAACAATTCTAATTTTCAGAAAAATATCACTGGCTGTATATCTGAAGCTCATTAACATTTGCAGTCAACTCGATTCAAGATGGCTGCCTCGACTAGCTGAGCATCATCTCCAATGCAGAACGTCCTTTACATGATTTGTACCAGATCTTATATTTAAATGGGCACCGCCTAGGGTTGGGCAAAAAATTATTCACAATTAATTGTGGTATTTAGCCGATATCAATTAATATGACAATTAATCACTTGGAGTCCCTGGATGCCTCATATCCTAGTCACATGACTAATTTAAATCACTCTAGTGGGAAAGATTTGCTCTCTGTAAAAATCTGTTCCAAATTGTGTCAAAATACAGACTTTAAGCTAAATATCAATTTTTCAATTGTGTTGATAGATCAGGTAAAACCTCAGTTATGATTAATAAGTTACAGAACTTAAAAAAAGTTTTTCTTATTTGAAGCAGAGAGGAGCACCGAGCTGACTGAATGAGGACATCTCCAGTCAGTCTGCCAGCTGGCATTAATTGTATTAATCAGCAAGTGCCAAAATATAATCGATTCTCGATAATCGAACTCTGGCATCAGAGGCGGTCTAAGAACTGAAAAAATATTAATCAGTGTGATAACATTTTGTCTTTATTGATAACTTCTATGGATGCACCAATAGAAAATTTCAACTGATATCGATAGCTGATATAATTATTGGTTTAATTGCCCTTAACCAGTATTTACAGATATTACACAAACACACTTGTGTCTTTTTTCAATACCTTAAAACATGACCAGACCTCTAACATGGCTCTACTTCAGTTATTCCTGGCTGTGCAGCATCAATATCACTATCATGATCAAACAGATACCACTCCACCAACCATTTGTCCTCCCAAAACAGAAACACAAAGCTAAAAAGTGGGAAATCAATATCAGACATTAATATCAGCCCAGTTTTACTTATCAGACCAACACAGATATTCTAAAAATAACCAACATCTGCCAATGCCATGGATGTTAATGCTGATTTATCCATCCCTAATAACCTCAATATAAAAAACAAGCAAGAATACAAACTGCAACAGTGGAGTGTGGATCAGTTGATTGTTTACTGACCTCCACCTGATATCTGAACTGTTCTGATCTGGTCCTTTTAGAGGAAACATTCCTAAAAGTCTGATATATTCTCTGTTAGCTCGTTGTATTTGGCTAACTCTGCAGAAATGTTTCTTAAAGCCCATTGTCTCTGATAACGGAACAAATAAAGTATGTTGTGTAACCTGCAGGTTTGTTTTTATTGCAGAGAGCTGGACAGGAGGAAAGGAACAGAACACAATCACAGGAAAGCTGAAAATGTCTCAGGTGGTGATTTAAAACTTACATATGGATGAATATAATGTAGATGAACAGTATTTTCCTCCATATTCAAGAAGTCTGACTTATTGCTGGTTTTCTGTCCCAGCTGGAGAGAGCAGTGCAACAGAGAGTGGCGATGAAGAGGTGTCACCTTCTACCATCTCCTACACTGCCACCCAGCATACACCCACCAGCATAAAACTCACTGTCAACCGGGTCAAAAGCAGAAAATCCAAAAAGAGGAAGAAGAGCACGGAGAAGGCTCGTGGAACACCAAAGGTGAAGAAGGTGAAGGTATGGATAGTGATGTAACACAGAATAATCTCCTGGCTTTTATCTTCTGCTGTGGGTTTATCACGTTAAACAGTTTTCCACTTTCTCCTTTCAGGCTTTTCGTGAGGGTTCAAGAAAATCAATGAGGATGAAGGTTAAATTAAAGTTACAGTGATTTTTTAAGTGATGTTTTCTCAGAAATAAGTCTGGTCACAGCATTAAATTTCTTTTTGGTTGTAGAACTCCACCACAGAGGCCAGTGTGCTGGATGAGAACACCGCTGAAGGGTGGGAGAGCAGAATTCGCCAGTGGACAGACCAGTACGAAGAGGCTCAGGCAAATCAGTACAGCGCAGACATCCAGACACTGCTGCAGCTTCATCGCTCTGCCTGCTCCACCGTCTCCAAGGTTGAGAGCGGCACCGCAACGCCGCCTTCCTCCACACAGATCCACGCACCAGTGGACAGCATGGACACCATCAACCGCACCGAGTTGGCCTGCAACAACACCATCCTGGGCTCACAGATGCAGGTCAGCCCTGAGCATCATTCTCATTAAAGTACATTCACATTTACCACAAACACAGGAACATTTAACACAGGAACATTTAACACAGGAACATTTAACACAAACACAGGAACATTTAACACAAACACAGGAACATTTAACACAAGAACATTTAACACAAGCACAGAAACAGAAGAAGCAGAGCTGTGCCCATAGCGTCCCTATTCTTTTGCATTGAGGACCTACTGCACATACCCAGGAGTTAACATTAGACTTTAATGGTAAAGATTTCTGCGCCATGGAGTGAACCGGAAGTGACTCAACATATTCATGAGTAAAATACGTTTATACTTAAATAACTATAAAATATTTATCATACACATCGAAAACATATATAGATATTTCTACTAAACATTTAATCTTATTTTGTTTTTTATTTTTTCTGTTTCAAAAAATAGTGGTGGGGCGGCGCCCTAGTGCCCTCTAGTGACCATCTGCCACTGGTTTGTAGTAAGCAATTACAAAAACAAATTTTATTTTAAGTTTTTAGCTTAATGCTACATTTACATCAAATGAGTTTTAAACATTAGGAGCATCTGGTTTACATGCAAAGTCAATGGTGGACGCGCATCTAGGGGCGTTTAGAAGCCGATCAGCCCGTCTAGTGCATTTTGAGTAGTGCGGTTCGAAGCAGTGCCCACGTCATGAGCGTTTTCCATGGGTGCGGTGCATCCAAAGCGTCCGACGCTCGAGTTGGAAAATCTGAACTTTTGATGCTTGACGCGTCGCATCAACCAATCAAAGAGACTCTCCTCAGTGACGTACTTGTGACGAGCCAGAGATACTGGAAGCCCGGGAAATCGGATCACACAAACAATGGAAGACATACTGATATTCCAATGATTTACGATCATTCAAGTGTGCATTATCATGATAGAAATAGAAAGAACTTTACCTGGAGGACGATTAGTGAGGAAGTCGTCATGTCTGGTAAGTTATTAAAACTATGGTTAAAAGGGCTCCTCTTCTCAGACGTGCGTCTACGTTCACATCAAATGCATCTGTCCTCTCTGAACACCAGCGTCGGGAGGCGTGCGTTTTAAGATTTTTGGAGGCGCGCAACGCATTTGGTGTAAATGTAGCATAAGTGTTTGCTCAGTTAGATCAGCTGTGGAGGTCTTCCTGAAAGAGATTGAATCAGTTGTTGAGGTAAATCCAATGAATGCTTTAAGTCTGCAGGAGAACAGCCATGCACATAAAATATTTACTCTGTGTGTTTGTGAACTGAACGTAGCTACAGCTGGGACGGGTAACTCGGGTGCAGAAACACAGGAAGATCCTGCGAGCAGCCAAGAATCTGGAACCAGACACACTGATCATTGAGTATCGGGGGAAAGTTATGCTCAGACAACAGTTTGAGGTCAACGGGCACTTCTTCAAAAAGTAAGATGTCACAGTCAGACTTGTCATCACGCCTGTTTTCTGCTTTTCGTGCTTATTATTTGTTCTTTCCCCAGACCGTATCCGTTTGTGCTCTTCTACTCTAAGTTTAACAATGTAGAGATGTGTGTCGACGCCAGGACGTTTGGAAATGATGCCCGCTTTATCCGAAGGTCCTGCACCCCCAACTCTGAGGTTAGACACGGAGAAACACTGATCTGTTCCAGATGGAGCTGTAAATAGTTTTATTCCTAATATTCCACAAACACATGCTCCCATCTGCAGGTTCGACACATGATCGCTGAGGGCATGATCCACCTGTGCATCTATGCCATCAGTCAGATTACAAAAGACTCTGAAGTCACCATTGGATTTGATTATGAGTTCAACAACTGGTGAGTCCTGCTTCTCATCAATCACACCTGGCCTTTCACCTTCTTTACATCAAACACACAAAAAAACATTTCTTTTTCCTCCCCTAACAACTCACCAGTAATTATAAAGTAGACTGTGCCTGCCATAAGGGCAACCAGAACTGCCCCGTGCAGAAGCACAACCTGAGCCCCAGGGAGAGCTTGCTGAGCCCCCCCACTGTGGCCCTCCCTTCCCCTCCTGTTGGAGCTGTGACCCGGCGGAGGAAAGCTCAGAGGAAGGAGCTGGAGAGTTGTCTGCTCAGCAGCAGCAGCAGCCATGAGCAGCAGCAGGGCAGCAGTGATACGGAGGTTTGATTCACGTTTTCTTCATAACTTTACTGTAGTCAGCTGCACCGAGCTGTTTTATTCAACTGCACTAACTGGAATTTATTCATTCTGGGCCTTTAGGACAAAACACAGGATGGGATTAAAGTGGAAGAAGCAGAGGAAGGAGATGTAGAAGAAAATGGGATCATCTCCAGTAAAAGAGTAAGAAATTAGTACATTTTTAGTACTAGCTGGTGTACGTACATTTTCTGAGTTTATTTGGTGTGAGAATAAAACCAGTTAAAAGTCCCTGCATTCCTATAGGGCATGCATGTCACCCCAGAGTTTATAGTTGTTTGGGTCAAACTTTGACAATACATGTGGTCAGAACTTGCATAAGATTTGTCATTTACAGAGTATGTGCTGAAGATGTCTCTCAGCTTCGACCACATCCAGTTTTAACTCAATATTTGTCAGACTGACTGAGTTATACTCATTTATGTGTTCGCTAAGGTCAGCTAGCTGTGGTAGGCTTCTTGAATCAGGCTGACTACCATCAGTTGTAGATGAATATCTAATGATTACGTTGTGGGAAGTTATTTAAGTGTGTCGACTGGTTGACTCACTCCATTAGTTCTTTCCTCATATCAAGTCATCAATTAGCACTTGGTATGATGCTAAACTACAAATTATAAGTTTTAGTTTAGCAACTGTGAACCTGAGTTAAAGCCATGTTTGTAATGTCTACAGTTGCTTAGCTGTGGCAGCCAGCAGTAGCTGGTCTTGGCAGCACAGTGACTCAGGGGTTTGGACCTGGGGTCTTTCTGTGTAGGGTTAATGTGTTTTCCTCATGCTTGCATTGGTTTTCTGTGGGTACTCCTGTTAGCTCCCACAGACCAAACACCTGAACATACCTATGCCTTCAGGTCCAGGCCTCTCTAAAATTGATCTGTGATCTCAGTGGGATTTTTCTGGTTCAACAATAAATTAATTGTGTTGAGGAGTGATAACAAAACTGAATCTTTTCCTGACCCAGACTCTTGTTTGTGCTTTAGTCTGTGAGCTGCCTGGACAGGAGGAGGAGAGCTGGAGGAGCTGAACTAAAGGATGAAGGTGTGGAGGCTGAGGAAGCTGCAGGGAACCCAGCAGAGACCCCCACTGTAACCGGAGTGGGGATCAGCACAAGGCGGACCTCCTACGTCACGGTCAGAGTCTGTCTCATTTTTGTGTGTGTGGATCAGGTGGCTTCAGCATGGCTTCCTGTTTGTTTACCTGTCTGTACATGGTTTACCAGGAGGCTCCACCTGTTGAAGAGAAGTTTCCACCTACCACCCTGCCCGCCTTGGCTGCCCCCCCAAAACCTGTGAGACCTACAAAGCCCCGGTCCAAAAGTCGTATATCTCGCTACCGGTCCAGCTCGTCCCAGCGTGCCCGGCGGCAGCGCCAGGCTCTGGCCCAGCAGGCGGCTGCAGCGGCGGCGGCTGCCGCAGCCATGGCTGCAGCACAGGCATCAGCTGAACAGGGGGCTGCTCAGACTGACGAGGGGTCTCAGGGTCCGTATGGTTCTGAACATGGAGACTGCAGCCTGGGAGCCGGGGGACATCTCCTGGACGGAGACGCTCAGGGTCCAAACAGCCTGCACAGAGGCAGCGTACGCTTCCCCAAGACCAAGAAGGTTCATACTGGACACGTCAGCAACAGATCTGTGTCTTAGAGTTATTGATGAAATGTTTTTCTTTCAGTACCTGGTGACAGAGTGGCTGAATGATAAAAACCCAGCGGGGGACAAACTCCCCCAGGAGGTTCCTGTAGAGCGCCCACTACGAATAACTACTGACCCCACAGTGCTGGCCACCACCCTCAACATGCTTCCAGGCCTGTCCCACACCTCCCTCATCTGTACAGCACCCAGACACTACGTCCGCTTCGGCTCGCCCTTTAACCCAGAGAGACACAGGCCCCGCCCACTCCAGATGGACGGCACCTACGGCTGCTACAAGAAGGTAACAGAGTAACTAAAACAAACTAACTTTCTCAACAAATTCTCATTTAAGAACTTTTGAACCTTTACACTTTCAGTCAAACACAAAGATTTAACCCTATATCACCATTTGTATCATATTTGCTACACAGGATTTCTGACCTCTATGACAATTTTTAAAAGGTCGGGCTTTAAAGGGTTAAAAGAAAAAGTTTTAGTTGTTTGTGTAATTTTATTTGAAACAGAGAAAATGCACAACAATGTTGGGTTCAGCTGTACTTTAGACCAGTTGCTAGTGTGCAGAACCTGAGCCAAATTGATTTTATATAAAGAAAAAACCATCTTGTGATCATAGATCGTGGGGTTTCTTCATGTTAAATAAACATTTCTGAGGCCTTCTTCGTGACTTTTGTCAACTGCTGGCTGTTTTTCTTCCTGCAGAGGTGGATCAAGCAGGTGGAGGATGAGAGCTGCTCAGCCAGTGTGGAGGACGGCACAGAGTCCACCTCGTCCCAACAGAGCACCAGCAGCAGGTCCACCCCCAACCCCCTCTGCAGTGGTATGTGCATCAAACACATCAGAGCTGACCAAACCAATGAGTTAGATTTTTCATGTTGATGTTTATCTACATCTGCTCTTTGTAACACCAGAGGTCAATGCTCCGTTCAAAAAGCGACACCATAAGTATTTGACTGAGACCACACCGGCGCCTTCGGACCACCTGCTCAGGCCTCTGTCACCAATCACGCCGCCGCTCCCCGAGGACTCCCTGCACCCGCTGTTTCCTCAGGGCCTCCTGTTGCCCAACGGCCTGGTCTATTCCCCGATGCCCTCGCTGCCCCCCAGCCGCTGCAACACACCGCTTCAGTTTGAAGTAAGGACACTGCCAGACACTGCTGGCCCTGTGCAGAATGACCTGTTAGGGTTTCACTTTTACAGAGAAAAGTACAATTTGTGTGTTTAAAGTCAATAAATGAAGCTCTGATTATTCATGGGTTTAAAAATAAAACTTTCAACATGTTGTAAGGCATGACTGGTAGACCTTCAGCAGACTGTAGTGAGAAATCCACAACTTTATAAAATGTAAAAACTGGATTATTGACAGGTCAGCTTATAGTTTTTATGTTTTATATGAATTGTGTTTATTGTTTGTCTTATACACAGACTTGATTGATTTATATTAATTTAACCATTAACGTCATTCACATAAATAATTGCATTTAAAACAGGCAGAAGTAAAACTGTTATAGTACAATACATAGTCTTATAAATGTCAAGTCAAAGAATGTAAAGTCATATATAAAGTCATTAGGTAACAAACTTGATAATCGTAACATTTAGGTTGCACAAACTCATCAAAATATGTACACAAATGTTATTTGACCCAAATCTTTTGGTACATCTGTTTTACCTTAGAGGTCTTTGTTATTATATGGAAAAATGGTTGGATTGCACTATTTTATAACTTGCAAAAATAATAATAAAAAAAACAAAACAGAAAACTCATGATATACAGCACGTTCATCACCTTCAATATGTGCTGGTGTTGTTTTAAGATCCCCCACCACCTAACCCCCCACCCAAGAAAGTAAATTAAACAAAGATGAATAAAAACATAGATAAAAATCATGACTTATAAAAAAGAACAGTGGTGGGCACTGGGCACCGCTAATCAAAACATTAGTTCCGCTAATTCTAAACCGCTTAAGAATTATTTTAGGTCCGCAATGTCAAAA
>JARVGW010000682.1:249620-271569 GCA_031762495.1 Anablepsoides rubrolineatus | reverse complement strand
GTCCGCACATCCGCTAATGAAATATTTAGTTCCGCTAATAGCGGATGTGCGGATTAGCGAAACTGTGCCCACCACTGAAAAAGAATATACATGAAATCATACAATGTAGGTAACTTGTGATTTTCTGTGTACTCAAATGAGCAGTAGAGCTGAATATCATCAGCGTAAAAATGATAGAAAACATCAGGACATCGTCTAAGTATTAACTCTTATTATTAATCCTAGAAGAAGATTATAGAGAAGAAACAGGATGAGTCCAAGGACTTAACCCTGATTTACCCCACATGACCAGGACACCAGCACATCCTTAACAAGTCCTAAAATAACCTATCTTAAATTAAGGCCTTTAAAGTCGGGATGCACCAATGTGAATATTTCAGCCAATATTGATATCCGATATAATTATTGCTGTTATGGCCGATAACCAATATTTACCGATGTTACACAAACACACAAATTATATTATACATATATGCACAAACACAC
The DNA here is from genome assembly GCA_031762495.1 of Anablepsoides rubrolineatus. Classification (NCBI taxonomy): domain Eukaryota; kingdom Metazoa; phylum Chordata; class Actinopteri; order Cyprinodontiformes; family Rivulidae; genus Anablepsoides; species Anablepsoides rubrolineatus. The sequence continues at coordinate 271,083 of JARVGW010000682.1, read as the reverse complement.
TTGGGTCTTTTTTGATACCGTAAATGAACAACTAGACCTCTGACCTGGCTCTACTTCAGTTATTCCTGGCTGCACAGCATCAATATCACTATCAGGATCAAACTGATGCTGCTTAACCAACCATCTCCCCTCCCGGTTAATATTGGACCGATACGATATTCTAAAAAATGACCAATATTGGCCGATACCGATATCAATACCTATATATCGTGCATCCCCAGGGGTTGACATAACCATTGTTTAAGTTGTCTGAGACAACCTATATTTGTTTCGGACAACCAGATCCCGCCTCCCAACATTAAGACCGACATTAAAGATTTCCACCTCGGGTGTTTGTCATTGTAAAAAAACTAAAGGGAGAAAAACTTGTTGAAGCTGTCTAGAGATTAAACTGACGGTTCTTTCACCCAACAGAGAGAACCACAGTCCCAAAGTTTTACCCAATCAGAACAGAGCAGGGCGGGTTGTGCTGTGACTGAAAGCAGGTGCGTGCAGCTGAGGGGGCAGGTGAACACCAGCACCTCCCGGGAAACCTCTCAGCGTTTCCTGAACTATTTCCACCAAGGATTACGTATTTTGTATATATAATATTTGTAAAAGCACCTCGCAGCATTTCCACTGTAACACGGTGTGTTCACGAGCAGAACAAAGGATCACCTGATCGCTGTTTTTAAAGTAAGGGCTCAGAAAGGCAGCCTGACTGCAGTTTTACCCACTGTGCAGCGCAGCTCTGACCTGCCCGGGACTCTTTTTATTATTTAAATATTCATGTGTTTGGTGCATAGTTGTTATCTTATACATGTACAATTGGCATGTGAACTCTTTATTCTCAAAGGAGCAGCGCAGTGGGAGCACGCTTTATTGATGCTGTAAAAACAACCTGCTGACTGAGAACATTTGTATACAGTAAACTTTGTACAGAACAATATAACTTAACTATTAAATTAAATTTTTATTGAGATTATTTTGGACAACCAAAATGTTTTGCAGACAACCAGATTTTAACAGGTTGTCTGCTGGACAACCTGAAAACAATCTTTATGTCTACCCCTGCATCCCTACTTTAAAATCTTTAATTCATGCAAAAATGTTTAAGTTGGCATAAAACCGTTGCTCAAAGGCCTTAAATTTTGTGATTAAAATTAGGAATGCACCAATTTCAGTTTTCTTGCTGATCATCTATCCTTAAACAGTCTGACCTGCTGATTCTGATTTTGTCCGATACAGATTTCTTGAATATCTGACACTGTCAGGTGTTATAAGGTTAAAACACACCTTCAGTGTTCCAATCTTATTTTATTGAAAATCATTGAAAACAATACAAACATGTTTTAACTGGACATTAGGCAGTGCTCACAGCAGTGGATGTATTTTGACCTTTGTGGAGGTAGAGAATCTGATCTTTTCTAAGGATTGGCCGATCTCCCATTATTAAATAAATTGGCACCCCTAATCATTTGTTTTCTCTGAGGAGAAGAAGAAAAAACATGTGGTCTTCAATTCAGTCTTGATGAATTAACTGACACTGCTTTCAACCAATAAAGAGAAGCAGAGTTTTAGCCAATCAGAGCAGAGCAGAGCAGGGAGGGTCCTACTGTCTGTGTGAGTAGAGTCAGTCTGCAGGTGAAGAAGCTCTGCTGGTATTACACTTGAAACACTTTAAAAAATGAAAATATAAATTCATAAAATATTGTTTTGACTAAAAATATTGACATCAACTAATTACCATAATTGGTAACATTAATTCTGACTATTAGTGGGAGCTAGGACTCTTATTAATGGATCAGTGTTAATAAATATTTATAAAGGTCTTAATAAATCATTGTTGATCATGTAAAAACCTGTACAGATGTTAGGTTTGAGCACATCCTTTGCTCAGATAGTATGTTCTGTTTCTGTCTGTAGAACATCTCGTCTCCTGAGGCGTCTCCGGTTCACCGGCAGGAATCCATCTCTCCAGAGGTAGGTTCCCACTTTGAACCTTCAGAAGACCAGGAGCTGATGTTCTGCTGATGTTCTGTTGATGTTCTGCTGATGTTCTGCTATACCGCCCAGCAATATGTTCTGCTCAAACCTGGTTAGTCACTGTGAGCTTCTCTCTTTCTTCTCCTCAGGTCGACTTTGATCCCTCGAAGCCTCAGTTCCTGGACCTGTCCCTCCCCTCCAGCATGGAGAGTCCTGTGGCCATTACCTCAGACGACTTTTCTCTTCCCGGGGTGGTTTCAGGCCAAGACTCCCAGGGCCAGTCATCGGTGGGGGGGTCGGACCTAACCTCAGACGCACAGAACAAAGAGCAGATCTTCAGGACAGAGTTCAACCTCATTTACACCTGCTCCCCCCTCAACGCAAACCTGGGGAATCCCGTTGGCCCCGACCGGCGCCCCCCACACCTGGATGGAGGGTTCTCACCTGCAGACTCCTTTCCCTGCTCCAGCCAGGGCCTCATGGGAGACCTGGGCTCTGTGTCACCTTTTGCAGAGCCTCATTACGGAGCAGGCTACACAGACTGCAGCACACCCCCACACACCAGCAACCCTCCACAGAAAAAAAAGGCAAGTTCTTCACATCTTCACAGTCAAGTGATTTCCCTTTGTAGAAAACAGAAGGTTTAGATTTCCCTCTGAGGTGAGATATTTGGAAAATGAAAATCCAAACCTTTCCCCTGTGTGTGTCAAATCCCACAGCATTTCTTCAAAGAAGCCCTTTTTTACCGTTAGATTTGTAAATCTGAAGTGACTTGTTTGTGCAGCTTTGACCCTCCTCCTCCCCTCAGTGCTTCTTGACACTCTTTGCCAAGTTTCTCTCCCACTTTTCTTCCAAGGCAGAGGGCCAACCAGCAAACCGTTAGTCTGCTGACAGGAAAGGCTCAATACGAGGCTATAGCTGTAAGAAGTGCAAACCACACAGTACAAAATATGGTGAATATACTCCCTACAAATATATCTCTAGAAGTGTGCATGTCAGTATTGTTTCTTTGCATCAGCATTCAACACCCACCCCATGCTCTGACAGCTTTGTGCCCCCCGCCCCTCTCTCTCCAAGCATACATTGAGTTCTGACCCACCTGTCTCCAGGGGACTCATTTCAGTCCACCTCATCTCAGTGTGCAGAGGTCCATCCATTGCCTTGAAGCCAGCGGCTCATGAGTTCTTAGAGTCCTGTCAGAAAGCATCTGATGGTGTGACGCTGATCCCAGCCCTGTGGTCCACACCCCTCTGTTCAGGACCACCGTTCCTTTGAGGAGTGCATGTCTCCCGCCATGTTTCATGCTGGAGTTTTAAACTCTCGTGCTGAGAAAAACATGAATGAAATTAGCATGTTGTGCTATCTGTTAGCACCTGGAGTGTGTGTTGTGGATGATTCTCATCTACGCCCAGGTTACATTTTAACCATATCTATAAAAGTGACTGAGTTGTAGACTTGTTTTCTCTTCTTTTAGGTTGGTTAGATGAGATGACTGTCTTGATTTGGACTTGATCCAAAACTTAATAAATTGTAGAACAGAGGAACATCCAACCGTTACATTCTGATCAAATCCATTCAGTGGTTCAGTAGATATTTTGCTAACAAACAGAATGACCACACAAGTAAAAACATTATTGCCTACCAGACTTTAACCTTTTTGTGTCAGGCAATAATAAAAACTGTTCAAACTGACCCAGACTTATTTGCATTTTGAAGTATCTCATCAGAAAATGTGAATGGAAACGACACGATTTGAAAAAACTTCCTCTAATTCGCAAAAGAGTTAATACACTCGCTGGAGGTAGTTTTTGGAAAAAGAGTTAATGTGCAGAAGGAGAGATGGAAACACATTTGCTGACTAAGTTCTGACGTAGTGAACATTTACCTCACATGGTTGATCAGCTGTTCCCACTGCCTGTCTGGTACCAGAGCGACTGCAGCTGGACCCTCCTCCTGCAGTCTGTGTAATTATGTGAAGACAATAACTTCTCTCCATTGTCCTGAGATGTGTCCCTGTGAGTTTGTGATTTTACTTTCTGTTAACTACAGCCATGCACAACATCGTCTGACATAATTACACTTTGTGTAGCCTGGTTGATTCACTTCAAGCCAGTTGATGGAAACACGTCTGTTTCACATGTCTTCTGTTTTTCCTTTTTATGAAATTTTAAAAATTTTCTCAAAATTTGAATTAAAATGGGATGGAAACACAAGCTACAGAGAGAAACTGGCTACGTGCTCCACTGCAGCTCTACAGCTATTTGTTATCCACAGTATTCCTGATTTCGCACCACTACCCATAGACAAAATATTTCTTTAAATTTAAGATTAGCTGCAAATAACATGCTAAACAACCAGGCTAACAGTAGCTAGCGCTGATGCTAACACCATTCGCCGTAGGCTTTTATTCAGTAAAAGCAAAGAACTACACGATTAAATAGCAACAAGGAAACACAACATTTAGAGTTTAACTCACCAGGCAGGTACAGATTCAGGGTTTTAGTTGATATTTCTGGAATCTGTCTGAATCACAGTGGTTCAGACGAGACGCCTTCAGTAACCAGCCTTAGCCCAGATAGAGCTCTGCATCAGAGTGAATATCTGTGGGATTTTTGTCAATAAAATGAAAAAAGCAAGTAAACTCTCTTTGGTGGATTTTTCAGATTTAAAGCTGCAGCCATGTTAGTTTATGATCCTCCTCCATCGGCATAAAGTGCAGTTGGTAGGGCGCTGAGCCTTTACTACTTCTTATTACAAACAAAATATTTCTAAAGCATTTCTGTTTTCTTCAATTGTTGAAGCAGCTGACATAAACACAAGCTGAACCCGAACTCGTGATCGAACTGCTCAAGCTGCCAGTTAAAGCAAAAACAAACTGAATTTGTAGTTACTAAAACTATCGAAATGAATTGATTTCTTGCGCACTGGAATAACTGAACAGTCGGGAGGGCTGTGGGCAGGGCTAGTGACTGAGCGTTTCAGGAAGCTTGTGGATACCGCGGTATTAAAATATGACTGTATGAGTCACGTGAGGTAAAGTGCCATGCAATGAACGCTCAGCTGGGACAAAGATTTCAGAAGACGTCCCATGTTCTGGTCCTCTCAACTCACTCGCATGTTATTCACTGGCTCTATGGGCCGTAGTAGTCCTGACAGACAGCTTCACGGACCAACCAGCTGCGAGTTACTAAAGTAAAGGAATGAGTGGGGCTCCTTTCAGATATAAATTATAGGTGTTTTTTTTTTCTTCGACCCGTTACCAGCTCATGACCTCACTCTGCAAACAAGGAAATGACTACAAACTTTACTGGCACAAAGATTTTTGTTGTTAAAAGCATGCAGCAGCTTTAAAACAACCACGATAAGAGTCAGTTTATTTTGAAATTTAAAACTCTAAACAGACTTAGTTTGACTTGTGTTTGACCTGTTTGACATAATAAGAGGTGAACTCATTCTGAGTGAAAGCAGCGTCAGATCACTGGCTTATGTATATGTAAGTGCTCACAATCAGCTGTTTTTCCATTAATTGATAATTACTAAACAACACAAACACCCTCCCCGCCTGGAGTATTTTGTAAAGGTCATACTGTGGTATTAAAATGAGTAATACTGCCCAACCCTAGTACAGATGTTAATTTATGACCTGCTGTGACCTTCATGAGGGAGCAGGTGGTTTTGTTGGGCTGGCACCCCGATAACTGTCAGACACTGAACGCTGAAATATTTAAGGTTTATCAAGTAATTAATTTATTAATTTATAAATGTTTTATAATATCCAATTAATAAGCTTAAACATGTAAAAAGTGGATTTTTATTTCAGCTCATTCCATCTCTCACTGCTTTGTTTAACAGCTGGACTTTAGGCATGTTGCTGACATAAATAAGTCATACAGTGGGTTACATAAGAATTCACTCCCTTTGTGTTCTTTTTGTTCCCTCGTTAACAGAAATACATCTGAATTTTTAATGTTAAAAATACTGTAGCTGAAGATATTTCAGATTAATGAACTGAAATTGGTGTAAAAAAAGTTTTTAAATAACTCATGAAAAGGTTTGTAATTCTTCACCTCATTCACTTTGAAAGCATCGTCTTCAGAAGCCTCATTACATCAGATCCACCTGTGGGTAATCTGTGTCTTATGATCTGAATGTAGAAGTAGTGAAGGCTCCCACTGAGCAGGACACCTCATAAACATCAAGGAACTGTCCTCACAGCTGTGGACAAGTACAGATTTCCATTAAATGCACTGTCAGGACATGGAAGAATGATGATCATCCACCAGAACTCTTGGAGTGGGTTCATCAGAGAAACCTCCAGTAGGGCTAAAGAGGACCTGTGACTTTAGGTCTCTGTGGTACACCTCACCTGTCTTAATGTCCAAACTGGACAGGTGTCACATGCTCTGTAAGTCTGATTGATGATCATGAGATGTTTTTTAACCAAACAGAACCGTCAGTCCAAACATGGGGCGGTTTAAGAACCTGTTGGTTCACTTTGACATGGACAGGAGAACGCTGAGATCCCCTCTGATCGTCCCTTCTCCTCACATTTACCAGTGGAGGGTTCTGTAGTTGAAGCTGTGTGTTATAGAGGAGAGAAGACACAGTTCAGTGCAGTTAATTTACACAGACAATGTGTAAATTTATTTAAAATAAAAAGACGATGCAAGCAGCACCACTGCAGTAAAATAAATAAATTGTATTTATGACCAACAAAACTACATTATCATGAATCCTACAGATAGCTCTAGACAGAACAAAACAACCACTCTAAATATGATATGTTTGATTTGAAAACTATGTTTTGTGGATGTGCAGAACTGTCTGTAAGATTCTGGTTCTTCATTATTTCAGATTAATTGTAATTTTGGTATTATCCTCTCATTGTTCCATCTGTAATGTGTAAGAAAAGTAGGTTTAATACAAACCAGTCACATCATCCTGCTTCACTACTGAATCCATCCAAGAAAGCTTCAACTCTGAAGCAGGAGCTGAAAACATTTCATCAACATTATAAGGTCAACAAACAGTTTAGTAAAAGCTGTGTGAAAATGAAACATAAAAACAACCTGAGATGTTAATAAGATCTGTAATGTGTTCAGAAAATCACCCCGTGTTGTTGTGACCAATGACTGACTAAATGCTGTCAGTTTAAACATGAAGTCAAACAGGTAAACTGTTTTAAATGAGCTTTTACTCATAATTTTTTATTATAAGTACATAGATTTAGTGCCGGGCAATAAATCAATAATAATATACTGTGAGGTTTATATCTACTTTGGCACTGACACAAAGTTAGATTTTTTACCTTCAAGTTATAGTTATATAATGGACATAGACAAAAAGTCTAGACTTTAAAGGGACCAAAATAAATTGGACAATTGACTCAAATGTATTCAGGTGTGGGCAGTTCCTTCATTATGTCCTTATCAATGAAGCAGATAAAAGGCCTGGAGTTGATCTGAGGTGTGCTTCTTGCATTTGGAAGATTTTGCTGTGAACTCATCAGTCTGTATTTATCAAACTTCTTAGAGTGGATTTTTAGACTGAAGTAGATTTGCTCCTACTCATAGACTTAAGTGTAAGTGTTAGTTATCACAAATTCTTCAGTCTAAGAATCACTCTTACTCTCCTGAAAGGTTCAGACTGCTCCAGAGGACTCTTAAGTGGTTCAGAGCTGCCACTAGGGGTCTGAGATGGACTGAAGAGACAGAGAACACAGCTGTCCTCCTCCACCTGACTGTTATTCTCAGTTATAAGGTGTGGAAAACAGGTGTAGTCAGAAATATACAAAAGAAAGAAAACTAAAAATCTAAATAAAAATAGCTGATAATGTTTGACTAAAAGGTGGATATTTATGTCTGGCTTTTTGAGAAAATATTAAATATACTCAACTGGTGAGTGCATGTGATCTTACAACACAACCAGCAGAAGTTCCTCGTTTTTTTGTTTATTCTCAAGATCAATGCTAAAGTCCAGCTGAGATCTGTCCACGCTGGTATCTGATCACGTGGTAACCATTCCACCTGCCTGCTTTTTCCATTCCCCTCCTTGTTTTGTTTTTGGTCATAAAAACATGAAGCTGGGATCAGTCTTCTCATTGTTAACAGTGCAGATGTGTGTGTGTGTGTGTGTGTGTGTGTATGCTGAACCCTGTGGATGTGTGTGTGCATTTGTATCGATGTTTGAGCATCTTGATGTGGTGCGTCTCCTGTTGTTGCCTGCACTTTCCTCAGAGCTTCCTTGTTGTTGGGTTCTAACAGTCTCAGTCTATCCAGTTTCTCACTGGGCTGCCAAAATGTTTGCAAGGGCTCTGCGTTTCTGTGCCCGAATCACAGGATTTTAAAATAGATTTAAAACAATTGTGTTTTCTCTTTAAAAAAATCAAGTCAGCCAGAACTCATTTCAGTTCAGTTTCTGTGAGAAATATTGGACAACTCTGTCAGTGAAACTAAACTGTGTCAGATTAAGGACAGCCATGAGAACCAGACTTCACAGGCTGCAAAGACCACCTAGTGCTGCAGAGAGGGTTCTTACAGTCTCACAAAGTATAGAATGGGATTCAAGTCTTTTCCTGGGATGAAATAGGGGCAATAAGAAAATATTTTAGTGCGCACAACTCAAATTTCTTTATAAAAAGGGAAAAGAGTAAATGGGTGCCCGATTCTGAAGAATCATAAAAATGGGATAACCAGCACTGCAAAAATACAGGACCTGTTTCAGCTACATGCTGTGTAACAGTATGTAGCTGACACAGGTCCTGTGATGGGTCACATGTCTTTTATCAGTATTTGAAGACAACTACAGTAGGTTATTGTACTTTTAATGGTGCTGATTCATCCCCTCAAAATTCTCCAAAATCAATCAATTTGCATATTCTATGGTGTCACAATGACTCCAAAATTGATTGAAAATTGAAGTTTCTTTTATTTTAAAATGAGAATGTGTTTGAATCCTGAGCAGTTTGTTTTCTGAGGTCCATGTTTGACATTTGATGAGAAGTTGATCAGGGACAGGCTCATCGTTCAGCTGCAGTTTGCAGTTCTGTAGTGAAGAAGTCATGCAGTAGTTCTGTAGAGTTTGCCAGGAGTTTATATCCTTCATGCAGCATGTTGTGTCAGTTCTGTGTGACTCCAAAGCTGTTAATTGTTTTGTCTCTTACTGGTGTCTAAAAGTGGCAGCCCTGTGAGAAACTGGCTTATGCTCTTATTGTAACGTGGACAGTAGATTAAAATCCATGAAGAAGACAGAAGTTGGCTCTCAGAGGTAATTCTGAAGGTACAGGCTGACGTTTTGACAATAAGTTTGTTTCCTTGTGTTTTGTTTTTCCAGGTGAGCCATTGTTGGTTTGGTGCATGTGGCCTGCTGTCACTCAGATCTGTAGTCTGGATGAAAGATGTGACTGAGCCAGCAGCCTGAATGGATGAGTATTTACCTGTTTGCTCCCTCCCTCTGCTCCTTAGGTGTCTCTGCTGGAGTATCGTAAGAGGAAGCAGGGCGGCAGTCGAGACTCGGAGCTGATGGGAGGAAGCAGCCGGTCCCGGTCCGGTTCTTACTACAGCAAAGATAGCCAGCATCATTCCCAGAGTCCAGCCTCCCCACACCACTCCCTCTCCTCTGCAGCTCTCACAGCCCCTGTCCCACAGGTAGAAGAGGTCAGTCCTCCAGACCACCACGGGCTTCCCGGGAAACCCAAACACCAGGAGAGCAAAAACCAGTGGTGAGAACTTCTATCTTTGTCAGCAAAGAGACTGAGTTTTTATTGACTACAAAAAGTACTCAGATCCTTTCTTCTCCCAAGGATGGTCCCCACCACCGTGGAACGTCTGCGGGAAGGCCAGGGGGCTCTAGAACGTGTTCTGAGGAGCATTAAGATGGAGCGGGTCTACAAGAGGAGCGATGGCTCCACAGAGAGAGAGCCAGGTAACCTCAGAGGATTCCTTCCACACATAGCCTAGTGCAGGGGTGGGCAATCCTGGTCCTGGAGGGCCGCAGCCCTACATGTTTTACATGTTTTACATGTTTCCCTGCTCCAACACACCTGATTCAGTATGGAGGAACCAAACTGACATATTTAGAAATAAAAGCAGAAATAGATAAATGAAACTTTAAATAAATAATACATTTAAAATGCACCAAATAAACTAAAAAGAAGAAAATTTAAGGCACAGGTAATGTTTTCCTTCTTGCCTTTGTTTTAAATAAAACTTTAAACTTTTCTATGTGTTGCTTTAAACAGGCATGCAACACATAGAAATAAAAAGACTTGTTGGAAAGATTTATAAAAATATTTAAGTATATATTTAAGACACAGAAATACATGTACCAGTAAAAGGAAAAACAATTAATATATTTTTTAAAAAACAATTGAATTGGTGCATTTTAAGTGTATTTATTTAGTGGTTCATATAATTCTGCTTTTATTTCTAATTCTGTCAGTTTTGGTCCTCTGTACTGCAGAAGCCTGATAATCATCTATTCATTCATATCAGGTGTGTTGAAGCAGACAAACAAGTAAAACATGCAGGGCTGCAGCCCTCCAGAACCAGGATTGACCATACCTGGACTAGTGTGAAGATCTGGTCTCATATCTGTACTACAGCTGGTGCTGGTGTGTGTTTGCAGATCCAGATGGTTATAAGATGCCAGCAGGGTCCGTGGTGTCTTCCACAAAGAGCCCACTCAGATACAGCCCCCCGGCCTACTCACACCAGGTAACCTGTTCCACTGTCCAACCTCTGCTCCAGCACTGTTTCCCACTCTTTGTGTGTTTTCTTTGGGTTTTCATTGGTCATAGCAGGAACTGACAAATGCAACTTTAATTAAATTGATGGTAAGTTTCTGTTGTCGATTTTTGTCTTTGGAATGTTTGAAGTAAGTGAGTTGTTCTCAATGTTGGAAGTTCTGACAGAGTGTAAACAATCTGCTGGGAGACCTAATGCACCTCTTACTTAATTCAGCAGCAGCTTAGTTTGGATTGAAGATTTTAGGAGTCACTGTCATTCCTGCAGTAAAACTAAAACCAGGATCCCTCTGGGCTGCCACAGTTGGAGACTCAATAAGAAAATACACATTTTTACTCTCATTGGATAGTACTTTGAACATGTCAGGCCTATCGCCTTCCTTCAACAAAACAACTGTGGCTCAACGGTCAGCAGTGATTCAACACTGTGTGATTAAAACAATTAACAGTCAGCTATAGGGATGGGTACCGAATTCAATACTTTTTTGAGTACCGACCGAATTCTGTCGGTACTACTGAGTACCTATTCACGTAACTTCAAACAGTACCATGTTTCAGTACTTAAACGCATCATTGTGACCGTATTGGCGTAAGAGTGGTCAGTTTTCCATGCTTCACCTGAACACAGCATCGCGCAAGAGCGTAATGACATCAGCCAGAGGGTGATTCTGAAAGCGCTAAATATTCTCTTTGCGCATGCGCTGTTCCAGGAAATAGTGACAACAAAGTCAGAGCTGTGACTCATCGGATGGTTACCCAGAACCATTGTAGGCTGGTATTATCCGAGGCTCTGCTCCTACGGAATCTGCTTTCTAAATTCAAGGATTCTGAATGACGGAGAAGCTCTGGTGGTCATCTGGGATTCATAGAGCCGTAGTTACTGTCAAAATAACCTGAGATCAATTCATGTCCTTACTGTAATCATCTTAAAATATGTTTTTTACATTGTTGCAATGTAGAAATAACATGAGATTCACTGTGTCCCTTGATAAGAGTAAATACAAAGTTTAAAAGAAAAGAATCTTGTTTCATGTTTTGTTTTATTTGGTATCAATACATTGTTTAATATTACTTTGAGCTAAAAGATAATAATCCTATGGTAATGTGAGTAGGTAAAAGTGTTTTAAAGGCTGCAAGAGTAATGATTAAATAGATTTGTTTGAGCTTTAGTGACAGCTCTGCATGTGAAGAAAAAATAACTTCTACATGTACAACACAAGGACTTGTGCAACTCCTCCAGACATGTTGGAATAACGTAACCTTTTGAACATGTCTGTGCTAGAAGCAACCATTATAAGAGGAAGTCGAGCCATTGGGCAGCGTGCATTCTGAACCAAGGGTTCCTAAAGCAGTTTGATACCAAAAATAGTAGTTGTTTTGCCCGATTGAGTGTATAAAGGAGTGGACAAGAAAGAGGAATGAAGATTTTGGATGATATTCCCTGCAGATTGCTGAAGAGGACACACAAGACTGAGAGCCCTGGCTCTGAAGACGTGGGTACGAAGACTGAAGATTTCTGAAATCAAAAGATTTAGATGACTTGCGAGCTGAAGATTTTAGCATCATGTTTTAAACCCTTTTTGTGGATTACAAAGTTTCATCAAGTAACTGGATGCATAGACTTTAAAACCTGTTTTGTGGATTACTAAGTATCTGGGATTGAAGACCTTCTTGTGGATTAAACCAGGAACCACAAGACCCAGGACATTTCAACTAGTCAATTTTTGACACTTCAATAATGACACAAGTTTTCCATGGTGGTAAAATGTCTGGTGTGTGGCTTCTGCCAATTTGTGAGGTTTTAATAGGTTGTCTTCATCCCAAAATCATGAAATTGTACCTTAGAAGCTTATTCCAGGTTGGTAAACAAATTCAACCCATGTTCCAAGTGCAATTTGTCATAAGGAAGGAGAGCTGCCAGAACGAGGTGTGGCCGGTGGGTTCTAGCTGGCCTGGTTAACCTATCGGATGAAGAAAGGTGGAATCCTTGGATTAAAGGCTGACAAATATCTTTCTTTGTAGCCTGAACAGACTCCTCATGTTGTTTTATTACTTTCCCTTTGGGATCAATAAAATATTTTTGAATTTGATCTGAAAGTTCGGATTCGTTGGATGGACTGCTAGAGATTGATCAGCCTCCCTGAGAAGGGAGGGGGCTCTTTTGGACAAAATCAAGTGGCGTCCCAACATTATAGACTCTGAGTCTACTTCTTCAAGACTAACCATTTCCTTTTGTCCTTCAGCATCTGACTCCCCTTCCCCATCGGGTGTTTCCACCTGGCTTTGCTGATCGTGGTCCAGGACAGGTTGGTTGTCATTTCTCTCTTTGAACTCTCCCATTCTTGTCATTTCCTCTCGATAATCCTTGTATCTTGAGGCAGCCTTTGCCTGGGTGATCACTAGAGTACATTGAGTTCCTGTTTCCTTTGACACCATCTTCACTATCGGATCATTCTTACTTGACAGGCTGATTAAGGTGGTGAGTTTCCCAACTGTCCACCCTTGTATCAGCTCTACCCACCATTTCAACTGTTTTTTTAACTGCTTCATTCTTCTTTACATCTGTAGGATGCTTCACTACTATCATCCTAGTGCCAAGAGACAGGGTAGTCCTGTAGAATATCTCACATCCTTCCATGCGTTCAAGCAAATATCTTTGCAAAACTTCCAACAACACATCCACATTGTTGGCTACAAAGAGGCTGTGTATTGAGGACTCCTAGGATGGATATCTCTCCCTGTACAACAATACGTGTACTGGGGCAGAAATATCAGCTTCTGTGCTTTTCCATCCTACTTTGCATGATGTGGCCCCCAGAACTTCTTTCATCTTTTTACTCGCCATTCTTAATCAATTCTTGTCATCTCGAGTTGTTTGCCTCTCAAAGCCTCCTGTTGTGCATCAGGTCTGGGATGAGGGACATTGTTTGACACCTGCGTGGTGCCAGTTAAAGCAGGTCATAGCTCCAGCAGGTATGTGAAGGCGTTGCAGGACACAAGGACTGAAGAAGAGTGATCACATTCACTAAAATGCTGATTCATGATATGACAGTCTCTCAGATGGGTCTGGCTGTGAAGATGGATCTTTTTGTGAACTGCATACACGGAGACCACCGGAGTCGCAGAAAAGATTCTCTGCTCCACCGTCAACCCCAACACAGCAGAAAAGGAGCATTTAATGACAATCAAAGACCTCGAAAATCTAAGTAAACCAGGAAAACATTGTAGAGCATGGATCAAGAGGTTGGGGCAGTGGAAATCTAGACTTGTGAAAATAGGCCCCACAATGAGTGAGAATGCCACTGAAGAGTGGTACAAAACTGTAAATGTACCAGCAGAGGTGGAGCAAAGACTTACCATAGTAAAAGTGACTTTCCCCAGCTAGATAGTAAACGAGACAAATAATCATATCAGCTAATGTGGCCAAATTCATAAATGGCTGAAAATTTTGGGCCTAAATTTTGCCACCTCATAGAAAGGGGCATTCATCCACCTCTCAGACAATATCCTCTGAACCCCAGGGCTGTGGAAGAAATGGACAAAATAGTAAAGGAATTGAGTGAATTGGAAATTATCAGAGAAGAGCCTACTACAAATAGCCCCATTCAAAACTATGCTGTGCAGAGACTATCACAGGGGTACAAAAATTCTCCAAATGTGTTTCAGTCAGCTGTAATGGAGGTCCTTGGAGATGTAGAAGCTACCACGTACATAGATGATGTGTTCATTGCAGATGACACTGAAAAGGAACATTTGGAGAGGCTGCAAAAGGTAATGGAAGGAATCACAGCAGCAGGACCGAAACTCAACCTTGTGAAATGCCAATTTGGACAGTTTCAAGTGAATTTTCTGGGATGCCAGATAACAGCTTTTAGAAGGACATTGAGATAAGCTCAAGCAAATCCAACCTACAGAATCAGAAAGAGACCCATATAGAATATATGGGTATTCTGTAGAATACTCATATAGTGATACCCAACTATCACTATGATTGTAAAACCAGTAAGGAAAGCTAATGGCAGCAGTGTTGTTGGTAGAGTACCAAAGAGTACCAGGTTGCGCAAGCCTTGAATGACAGGCATTAAGCTCATAAGCCCTTCCCATATGAAAAGTGTAATCGATGCCACTTCACCACATTAGAAATAGGGCAGGGCCCTGAAGAAAAAGGAGATTGACTAATCCTCCAGGCTCCATTCAAATAAGGGCAGAAGGTGTGGATTCTCAATACACATTGGGATAAGCAGGGCATCAGGTCGTATGACTGCTTCTGTATGTGAAATGGGACCCTTCTCAGATATTGTCTTACAAAGCAAAGTTTGCAAAGGACACCTTTTCCCATGTTGTAGGAGTCAAAGAATGGCAAGTAATCCATTACTATAGTCCCCTCAAGGCTTTCTGAACTTTCACAGTTGAACAAAAAGTCTTGACCTCTGGAATACTAGCTGAAGCCAAGGGGTGTGACATAGCTCACCTTGAAGAACCTACAGCACCTCTATTGTACCCAGGATTGGATGGAGCTGTGAGCGGGAGTGTTGCTTGAGAAACAAGCCTAAGATGAGATTCTCAAGATCTGGTAGAGAAGACCATTTATTATCCCGGCCATACAACCTGGCAGAAGTAAAACTAGGAACCCACCACTGGGTTTGGAACAGAACACAGTGGTCTTTAGAGTGTTCCATGATCCCACAGTGGGTAGAGTACAGCATCAGATTGGAGACCCTCCAATCTAACTGCACATGAGAAGAAAAAAGGAGCAGAGCCTCAGATTATACTGAACTATATTGTTTCTTGGTAATCATCTGACTATTTTAACATTATTTACTTGAAGGGAACATTCAGGGCTTTTAGCACCACCCTCTGGTGGTCAGGAGGGATAAATTAGAACTTTTGTTACATCTTGTAGCAAAAATCTGTGTCAAATTAAAATACAGTAGTTTTCTTTTTCATAAACACTAGGATGTACAATTTATTTTTCAATGTCAGGTCAGCAACAAAAAAGATCCAGATGGTAATTCACCACACAAACAAAAATGATCCCATATTAGTGACTTAGTGTCCCTGCTGCTGACACAGTCTAGTTTCACAGCTTTCCTCCTCAAATAAAATCAGAATGCATGAATATATGTTGGACTGACATGAGCTGATCTTAGTCCAGAAACTAAACGTGCAGACACCTTTGAGGACTGTTTAGTGAGAAATTATGGATTGAGAATTCATGCTACAGGAAAGTAAAAATCTCTGCCAGCGTTTCATGATGTTTGATCATCTCTTGTAAATGTTGTAAGTTTGTCTCAAACAGTTGCAGCCCTGCTTTATTTTCATTCTCATAACATTTACATCATTTTTCTTGTTGAAAACATTTCTGACAGTCCTTGTTTTCCCTCCATTGTGAGGAGTCAGTCTGGTTCAGTTTGTTAATGACTTGACTTGTTGTGTTCAGTCAACAGATGTCCTGCAGCAGACCGACAGCCCATCCTTCACCCACCAGGCTTCCACCTACAGCCCCCCATCAGGACAGAGCTTCTACCCTCGCCTCCCCTCCTACTCCAGTCCTACCCCACCTTTTGTGTCAGACTGCAGGCAGCCGGGGGTCTCTGCACACCAGCAGAATGCCAGCAGCAGCAGCAGTGTGGAGGGGGGCCACAGCTTCAGCAGCAGCCACTTAAAGACCAGCAGCTTGGGGGGGGCTCCGGCCTCTGCTCCGAGGACCCAGGGGCAGACTAAAATAGACCCCAAAGGGGGTCTTCAGCAGGTGTCTGACAGCCCGGTCCAGGCGGGGCTGGAGGCCGGCTCGAGACTACAGTGTGCCCCTGGACCAACACATTACTCTGAGCAGGGGGCGGGGCTTAGCCAGTTCCAACACGCCCCCATCCAGGGCACTGGAGTCAGGACACAGTCAGGAAGCTTTTAGGACTTTCTCCTTTGTGTGTGTGTGTGTGTGTGTGTGTGTGTGTGAGTGTGTGTGTGTGTGTGAGAGAGAAGCTACATGCTCCTGCAGCTATTGGGGTTGGTCAGGAAACAGATGTACAGACCCGATGGGATCAAGAACTGCTTCAGACTTTTCTGTGTTTCCCTGATGTTTTCTTTTTACATTTTTATTTCAGGAAACCAGAAACGACTTTGTGCACCCAAATAAATCCTTACCTTCAGGACAGAATCAGCAGGAAATAAAACCATTTCTAATTATGTTGTTGGGAAAAGTCAAAACCCACTGGAGAGGGAAAACAATAAAAATCATGTTGTAAATAACACAAACGCATTGGAAATAAAGCAGTTTAAAATAAATAAAAAACATTGGAAATAAAGCAGTTTAAAATAAACATTGGAAATAAAGCAGTTTAAAATAAATAAAAAACATTGGAAATAAAGCAGTTTAAAATAAACATTGGAAATAAAGCAGTTTAAAATAAATAAAAAACATTGGAAATAAAGCAGTTTAAAATAAATATTGGAAATAAAACAGTTTAAAATAACTTGTTGGGAACAAAACGGTTTAAAATACTTAGATGAACAGAACCTGCAGGACATCAGGTGTTCCTTCAGATTGTCCTGTTGGGTTTTATCTTCCAGATTCCAAATTGTGTTAGAACAAAAGAAGGTCCAACGTTCCACGCTAAGCTCTGCAGTCACTGCTGATTCAGCTTCTGTCTGTTTGTTTGTTTGTGTGTAAGAGGTGAGCAGCGTGTGGTGATGTGAGCCAGGACTCATTGTTGATTGCTTCTCTCTGCAGTCATTCTTTGAGCTTACATTTTGTTGTTCTGTTCCTCCATGGCCTCTACAGTCCTCTGGTTTATGTTGGGACTGGGCTGTAGAACTGATATCTGATCTTACAAGTCTTGGTGCTGCATCCAGTTCTGTCCCTGACCCGTCTGCATCCATCTTCAGCTGAGATCAGTAGTTTTCTGTCTGTTCTGGTCAGAAGCATCCAGATTCAGTGCAGGAACAGAGGATGTTTGTTTTTACTGGTTTTATCTTTAAATCTGTATTTTTCTCTGACCAGTCGTTGCATTCCATGTGACCGAGTCAATCTGACACGTGAGGGGGAATCCATGAAGCTGCTATGTTTTTCTTTACTTCCCCCTGCTGGACTTTTCTTTTTCTGTTTGTAGTTCTTCACAAAATCACTTGGAGGACAGGTGTTCTCCTGATCGCCGTTATGTGACCCCCCCACCTCTGTTTGAGACATTCAGGGCCAGATGTGGGACAGCTGCTGCATTTGTGTGAAAGACTTAAAGGGCCACCCCCTGTCCTCACCTGCCACTACCCCCCGACCAACACGTGTGGGGGGATTACATGAATGTTTGACAGATTTAAAGACATTTAAAAGTTGTGACCCAAAATGAAGCAGCACCTTAAAACAAAAGAGCCAACAGGACTCTGATTCTGTTGTACAGAACGAATGTGATCGACCCGTTTGGAGACGGTCCAGTTCATCCAATTCATGGCATGGTGTTTGTTTGTCTGTAGGTTCTGGAGGACCAGCTTCTGTTGGACGCTTTGAAGATCTGAATCTGTTCTTCGGACACTTTCTTTTTCTTGTTTTTGTAACCATCATCCCTGTTTTCTCTTTTTTTCACAGATCATAGTAGTAACTATTTCAATTGTTCTCTAAGAGATTTAAGAAGTAAGAGATATAATGCATTTTGATAATAAAATAATCAGAATGGTAATGGACTTTGAAATTGTGACGTCATTCTCACTGAAATTTTACATTTCACCACAGTTCTAGCAGGATTTTGTTTTTGTTTTTTTGTGAAGGTATAACTTGTAATTTTATCCACAATTTTGTGAAAAAGAAAAATCATAAATATAACAAACTATTTCCATGTAAAAAATAAAACTTTAGGATTTCTAAAACTTTTATCTATCCACTTTCTTCTATTTGTTGGAAGTTTGGCCTCAGATAGTGGGTCCTCCCAGGCCTAAAAGGTTGTTTTCTGCAGCCATAACCGTTGCAGTCCTCCTTTAATTTGACCTCCAGGAAATGAGTGTTTAGTAGATTATTTACAACAATCCTTCTTGGCAATAAATCTTATACCTGCAGCTGAAGGGCAGCACCTGGGAGTAACACAAGCCTAAAACAAGTATTAATACCAGCACAATAAGCTGATGGAAGATTTGGCAAATTTTCATGTGTGCAACTTACAATACTCAGCACTGCTGCTCATCCCACTAATGCATGTTCCTTACAAATGTGACTCCATTTAAAAGGGAAATGAACACACTTTCCAACGGTATAAAAAAAGCATTACAACAAAGAAATATAATCCTTACTTTTTGTTCCACGTTTAGTTTAAAGAGTAGGTTCCCCGACTCGCCGCTGGGTGTCGCTGCAGTTATGACGTCTGTCATGTGACTTCAAGCTTCCTGTTTATCGTTTGTTGGTAAACTTTCGACACCGGACTGACCGTACACTTTGAGCTGTCGGACAGAAACTTCTGCCTTAACTGGATTTGCTTCTCCCTATAATTCATCTGTTGTAATGAACACAGTTTCTAAGAAGACACGAGGAGGACGAGAAACTGTGGAAAATTAAATAGGCCTTAAAGAATCCTGGACATTTCCTGACCTCTGACGGACGTAGCAGGCTCGGTCTGCCGGGCCGTCTTGTTCTGGACAGACTGGTACAGCAGTTCGCTGTAAGACAGACACGCAACAATAATCGAACAAATACAAGCTAAACGCGTTTGGGAAGCTGAACTAGCTTTAGAGGTAACTGTGCTACACCGGCAGAGCTAGCAGCAAAGCTAGCCGTGCTACACCGGCAATTAGCTACAGAGCTAACTGTGCTACACCGACAGCTAGCCACACAGCTAACTGTGCTACACCGGCAGCTAGCCACACAGCTAACTGTGCTACACCGGCAGCTAGTCACACAGCTACCCGTGCTACACCGCCTGTTAGCAGCACAGCTAACCGTGCTACACCGGCAGCTAGCAGCAGCAGCTGTGGGTCTATCTGGTTGTGACCGGCCGGCAGCTCGTGTTTTGGGGGATAGTGGAGCAGTTCACCGTTGCCCTGAATTCAAGAGGACACCCCGGCTCTGGCCCCCTCAAGCGGGCAGTCAGGAAAAGGCTCGCCGGGAAGGGATGGCCTGGTCGGTCTTCCCGTCCCAACGGACAGGGCTCCGCGGTTTTTGAAGGAGGTCAGGTCCGACTCGAGTCCGCAGGTCGAGGCGGGATGATGGCCGCATGTCCCTCCGCGGCCGCCGGCTTCACAACCTCCGGACTGTCGGTCAGAAAGAGCCGAGAAATCTCGGATTTGTTAGATTTGTTTTCCAAGACTCAGTACAGAGCAAAGGAAGTAACTTCCCAGGTAAGATTATTGATGTTTTTATGTAATATATAAACTAAAATGTTGTGTAAGAATCATTGAATTTAATTTTGACATTTAGGTATTTTTATGTCCTGATGTGTAAGTGTGAAACCATAAATTAAAATGTTTAACATGTTCAGCTTTATGTTTATGTCCATGTATGTAAATACATTGATTCATTTATGAAAAGAGATATAAATAAACTGAACTGTTGGATCTCTATACGTGTTTTAAATAAAACTATAAACTTCTGTGGAGTCTCCCTTTCTAAGCTCATTACAAAGATTTTTAGCCAAAATACACAAAATCTGACAAGATTTAGCATTCCTCATCTATTATAAACAGCTACAGAGAATGGATGTTTGTGTCTAAATATATGTTGGGAAATATTAGTCACACATTTGATCAGCTGTTTTCCATGATAAGGATCTGTTCCAAGCTTTATGATTTATTTATGATATATAAAATGTTTTTTTCCTTCAGGTGGAAGCCATAGAGAAACGATGTCTTGAGCTGTTTGCGAGAGATTACAAGTACAGTATCATCTATAACTCAAATGGAGAAGTGTGTGGCCACTACCCTCGTCAGATCGTGTTCCTGGAGTATGAATGCACAGATGTGGACAGAGACAGGTACTTCTTTTAACTCAGTCGATGTAATCGTGTTCAGGAGCAAAGTCCAGCCAGTACAGTTAGCTGTTCTGCTTCTGTTTGTTAGCGTCTCTCCTCTGCAGCGGGCAAAGGTCAGCCTATATGACTCAAACCAGACTGAGTTTAGATTGTAACTAAAACACAGACTTTCATTTCTGTCTCTCACCTGGTTAATGCTGCTGCTGTCACAGAAGATGAGCAAAAAGATCTTCCAAACAAACGTCTGTATATTAGAACATTAGGGTTGGATATGAGCACAGAAAAAAAATCAACTTTGGTTTTGTATCCTGACCGGAACAAAATTTAATTGTGTTTAAAATCCAAACGGCACTGAAGTGTAGATGTGGTTCACTGAATATAAGTCTAGGTTTGTTTTGTTTATGACTCAGATTAGAGTTTAAATCCCAAACAGGAGTTAATTTTAGACAAGTGTTCATAGGCCTGAAGCTTTATACATACATCGGCTTCAGGACATTTACTATAATATCCAAGGTCTGGGGTTTGTATCAGTGTGTCAGGGTTTGAAGGGGCTTCACTGTGATGCAGAAACCTCATACTGATGCAGCATTCTAACAACACATCCAGACCATGTGCCACTCAGTCAGTGTTGTATAAAGTACCACAAAGTGATACTTGAGTAAAAGTACAAGTATCTTACCAAAAAAATACCAAAAAGTCTCCTTTAGGAATATTACATGAGTAAATGTCTTAACGTATCTGATATTTGTTGTACTTAAGTATTAAAAGTCAAAGTATTGATTTAAAATGAGCAGTTAGATTTTCTGTAATG
>JARVGW010000682.1:238425-249520 GCA_031762495.1 Anablepsoides rubrolineatus | reverse complement strand
CTCTATCTAGGAGGTACAATTTATATGGATAGTATTTATTTTTTACAATAACAAGCTGGAATGAAAACAAGCAAAAAATGAAATAAAGGTAACAACTCCTAACAATCCTGTCTGCACATATTGTGTGTCTCATAGGCTAAAATACATTAACAGCAAATATCTCCCTTCAACTTTTCTAACACCCCCTCACTGGCACCAGCGGTCCTCACCTCCTCACACTGTCCTGATTTCATGTTCCACCATCCTGGAAGCAAAATCTTTATTCCACCTTTCATCTTCTTGGACCTCCCAGCTCTTGAGGTGGGGTCTCAGTGGGCTGCAACCTGGTGAACTGCATGTGTGAGGTAGTCTCCAAAGAGACAATCAGTTCAAGTTTTCACATTTCTCATGTGAGCTGCAGTCAGAGGCTTTTCACATTCATTTTGAACATGCTTATTGTCATTTCAGTAATGTTTTCCAGTTGATTAGGTGATAAACGTGGGGGCGGGTTCTAAGGTGTGTGCAAAGTGGGCCGAGGCTGGTGTGATATGGACAACCAACCCACTAAAAAGTTTTGTAAGCAGTGCACGAGACGGGTAGTGGTGATTTTCATAAAGTGGTCTTGCAAAACACATCAGGACAATTCACTGCTCATTTGTTTGCAAACAGAAAATTCAACAGCCACAGCCCAGTCAGATACTGGCTTTAACTGAGGCTCTTTTTAGCTTTTAAAGCAGCTCTGTTTGACTTTAGTACAGCAGGTATAAAAATCTAGTTTAATCACTGATGTTTAAAAGTTTAATACCAAAAAATGGCTGCTTCTGATGTTCGGCTTAGGTTGATGTCAGCAGCATAGAGATACAGGAATAGAATAGAATAGAATAGAAATAGCCTTCATTGTCTTGCCAAGGGGAAATTCAGGTGTCACAGCAGCATCCGTACAGAGGTTCACACACTAGTTTACCAACTATAGACAGTACACAACAAAAACAAAACCACCACTAACTAGCAATGATACTACTACTAACAAAAATAGCAAAAAACAATAAAAATACAATATAAAGGATTGTGCAAGAACAAAAAAGACAAGGTTGTTTTAGAGACAGACTATCAGAATTTGACATTAGTAATTAGAATTTGCCTGTATTCAGTGCAAAATAATCTCAACAGACTGTTAACTGTAAAGTATCACAATGCAGACAAGAAACACAGATGTTCATGCTCATCTATTTTAAAGTTTAAAATGGGTAATAATAGCAGCTGATTGTTCAGATGAGTAATAATATAAATGAGTAGTATAGTATAAATGATTGTTCTGGTTAGTAATAATATAAATGAGTAGTATAGTGTAAAGTGTAATATAAATGAGTAGTATAGTATAAATGATTGCTCAGATGAGTAATAATATAAATGAGTAGTATAGTATAAATGATTGTTCTGGTTAGTAATAATATAAATGAGTAGTATAGTGTAAATATTGTTCAGATGAGTAATAATATAAATGAGTAGTATAGTGTAAATATTGTTCAGATGAGTAATAATATAAATGAGTAGTATAGTGTAAAGATTGTTCAGATGAGTAATAATATAAATGAGTAGTATAGTGTAAAGATTGTTTAGATGAGTAATAATATAAATGAGTAGTATAGTGCAAAGGATTGCTCAGATGAGTAATGACAATGAATAGTAACAGTACAAATGATTGTGTGAGCAGCAGCAGGTGTGTAAATATTTATTGTGATTTTTGGGAGTGGTGCTGTGGGATTTTGATAGAAGTAGTCCTGATTTGTAACCAAAAATGATGTTTTGAAATGACACATACTGACGTGATGAACTGAAGTGTGGCTGTTTGTGTGGGCAGGTTTGAGAGCACGGTGCAGATCACTAAGCTGCAGGACCTGGTGAACCGCAGTAAGCTAGCTCGCTGCAGAGGGAGATTCGTCTGTCCAGTCATCCTCTACAACGGAAAGGTATGTATCTTTTTAGATTATTAGTGAAACCTGATTAGGTCTGCAGCGATTAGTTGACATAATCAACAACGGTGATTATAAAAATAAGTTGACGCAGCATTTTAATGTTGATGTATCGTATTATTTACCCACGTAAGTGTTCATTTGTAACTGCAATGCAATACATGAACTGCTGGGGGCAGAATCGCTTCTATTCTCTGCTGATTGTTTATTACTGAAGAAGATGATACTGACCTGCAAACCACAGTAGAAGCTGCAGACGAATCAAAGAAAGACTGGACTCTCTGTGAGGTCTCAGTCTACCATGCTTAGTAAAATCCTCCAGCTGGAACCTGTTCAGTTTTATAACATCAGCTGTGTAAATGTTAGAAATGTTGAAGGGTCATTCTGTGCCAAATCACCCAAACAAAGAGGAAACTTAAACTCAGCCACCTTAGATTTTGATGGTAATTAACTTATTTGTTCATTGTGATCTCACAGCACAGCATCTCAAACTTTAGGTCAGTCGAACCACTGGTTCCAGACATATGACCCCCTAAAATTTCAGATTTTCTTGAAAAATAGGTGTGTTTGATGAACTTTCCTGAAATAAAATCCCCCACTTGTTATTTAAAACATATAAAAGTTTCAGAGCGGTAAAATTCTTTGTTTAGTAGCAGTTTTGATTAAAAACAATCTAATTTTCTGAATTCTGATTATGATTCTGAATGTACACAGTTACATGACAACACTAACTCCAGTGAAGTTGAGACATTGTGTAAAACATAAATAAAAACAGATTGTGATGATATTTTAATCCAGTCCTAACATGATATTATTGGTTATAACATGGTGAAAATGAGTTATTTAGGTTTTCTTTCCTCTGACTCTTCTTCTTTCAGCATATCTGCCGCTCCTCAACTCTTGCAGGATGGGGGGAGTTGTATGGACGCACAGGCTACAACTACATCTTCTCAGGTACCAAACACACACACTGATTGAAACACGTGCTGTTTAAACTTAACAACAATAGAGGAAGTTCAGTTTTTAGTTCAGTTCCTCAAAATGACAGAGTTGAAGTCCTTCAGTGGTCAGACTTTAAACTATATTTATCTCATCCTGAAGCTAAACTGAATAAAACATTTGGAAAAACACTAAACCAAGCTGAGATTAAAAGATGACTTCTAAATGCATGACAGTTAGCATCAGTGTGGTACACAATGGGCTAATTCTCTCTCCAGCAACATTCAGCTAGGACAGGGGTCTGCAACCTGCAGCTCTGGGACCACATGTGGTTCTTTGGTCCCTCTACATTGCCATTTTGAAAATGTGACCAAACATAACAGAATTTTTTGTTTTGTTTTTCATACAACAAAATCATATTTGCATATGTAATCAATACTACTAATACAAAAAGTAAAATATGTTAGCTCATGCTAGTCTGTTGTTTACTTAAATAATTCATTGTCTTTCTATGAACTTTCTCTCAAATCCATCAAAATTAACTTTAAAGAATTTGAGGACTACATAATAATAAGAATTAGGAAAAAAATATGTCTGAATAGTTCAGTTATACTATTTTTTATGAAATTCGGTATAAACTATATACAGTATTTTTTTTGTTTCTATGAATATGGTATTTTCATTTGTCCTGATGTATAAAAAAATAATAATAAAATTCACAACATGTTTTTTTAGTTTTATAATGTCACCTACACTGGCCGTAAAGGTTCCCAAAAAGGCATCGAAAAGGCCCACGGACCACCATTTGGTAATCACAGTTGTAGCTTGTTTTGTGGCTCTGGACCTATTGTATTAGTGCGTCATAGCAGAAATGTCTCTCTTGATCATAAAGGTGGCAGACCCCTGAGCTAGTAGCTCCACTGTTTGTGTGGGTGGAGTCACATCAGTTCAATAGAGCTCCTACAGTGAGGCTCAGAACTCACTGTGTTCAGGTGGTCTGAGTGAAAACATCTTCAATGTGCACTGAAGCTGTTCACACCTGTACTTAGGGACATCCAGATGCAATCAGAATATCCAGAATGAACACTAATGTCAGGTCTAAACTAGGGTTGGGCAATATTGGCAAAAAAAACTAATCAGGATTAATTGTGGTATTTAGCCGATAACTATTAATGTGATGGTTAATCCCCTGGTGTCCCTGGACCCCTGCATGTCATGGTCACATGACCAGTTTAAATCACTCCAGTCATTGCTCTCTGTAAAAATCAGTCCCAAATTGTGTCAAAAGTACAGACTTCAGGTTTTACATCAGTTTTTCAATTCAGTTTATTTATATAGAACCAAGTCACAACATACACTCAGAGCACTGTACATGAAAAAAGAGAACAATCTAAAGAAGAAGCCAGCAGATTGTGTTGAATCACTTCATCACAGTCTCTCATCCTGAGCAAACAGTGGAGAGGAAAAACTCCCTGTTAACAGGAAGAAACCTCCAGCAGAACCAGGCTCAGGACAGATAATTGTTTTAATAAACCATGTAAAACCAGAGTTAATATGAATAAATTACAGAACTTTTAAAAAAATGTACATTTGAATTGGAATAGAGCATTGAGCGGACTGACTGGGGAAATCTCCAATCAGTCTACCTGGTCTATTAATCGTCAAGTGCAAATAAATAATTGATTAAAGTTTTTCTGACTATTAGCTGTACACAATATGATTTTGCCCAACCCTAGTCTGAACGAGGTCTTTAGATGAAATGATACTATGATGAGAGCAGAGGTGCTGTTGTCGTAAAGCCCTCACTGCAGTTTTTTTAAACTACATCACTACTGAAACACACATGGAGCAGGACTGTGACTTGAAAAGATTCATCATAAATGAGCAGGTTGTGAAGCTTGTTTGTGTTTAGGGGGCAGTGATGACACTTGGACAGAGTCAGAAGAGCTTCCAGACGATGAGAGTGCAGTCAGGTAATATAAAACCTCCTCCTTCTGTGTTCAGATGTAACTTTGTATCTGCTCTGTCAGATTAATATTAATCCTTCTGTGTTCAGATGTAACTTTGTATCTGCTCTGTCAGATTAAGATTAATCCTTATGTCCTGCTGCTTAGGAATGGAGAATCCCAGCTCTTTGACAAGGTCAGAGGTCATGACATTAAGCTGCTGCGCTACCTCTCCGTTCGCTTCATCTGTGACCTGATGGTGGAGAACAAGAAGGTTAAATTTGGTCTGAAGTAAGAAACCTCACACATTTCATGTGATCTTTAGTGTTTAGTTTTTGTAGATTGTCAGTAGCGCTGCAGGGCTGGATGATCCATCCACCAGATCCTGGTGGTTAAAATAATGAAGGTAGTTATTGTAGTAGAAAAATGGTTTAAAACTGACTTGATCTGTTAAAATAAAAGGTATCATTATTAAGAATAATATTTGTCAAAAACTGTGTGTGGTTGTCCATGTGTCCAGTAGCAGAAACAACTGCATCAGCTCTCACTGCCTCAGAAACCTTTTAAAAACCTCCCCATCACCCAGGCAGGGTTGGGTCATATTTAGCCAATATGCTGACTTTAAATCAGTTACCCTGTGTTCTAATGTTATAAATCATCATCAATTTAACTTCTTCATTTAACAGGTTTAAATAGTCAGCTGTGAACTGAAACCCACCTTTTCCACACTGAGGAGAAGCTACTAATCTTTACTAAACCAAAATACCACCACAGAATATCAACACAATTTTGCGCACATTTGCAATGGAAACACAGCTAGTGATACAGTGTGCTGTGCTGTCTGACTGCTCCTTTGGTTTTATAAATAGTTGTTTTTCTCCTTTATGTTTTTATGGTGTTTTGAGACATAAAAACAACACTTATCTCTGTTGTGTGCTTAACCCAATAATAATGCTGGGTTCACACCAAACGTGTTTTGAGCAGCATGAGCGGCCAGTTTACATGCAAAGTCTATGATGGATGCACCTCTAGGGGTCTTGCGGTTCGTCTAGCTGTTTAGCGCGGCGTGTCATGAAGCGGTAGGTGCTGTAGAGCGTTTTCCGTGCATGCGGAGCGTCCAAAGCAGCTGACACTTGAGTTCAAAAATCTGAACTTTTGCTGCTGGACCCGTCACATCAACCAATCAGAGAGACTCATTTTTTTACATAACAGTTTCCTGAATGTTGCCGACTAACCTGAAACAGACTGACATCTTTAGCTGAAATCGACCATCTGTAGTTGGTGTTCTGGCAGGAGATATCAGCACCGATGCAGGTCAGTGGCTTGTTAAACTGACCGCAGTGTCAAACTGGGCTCAAAACAAATAGTTGCTCAACTCGCAGCTCCTGGAGTGGTGAAACCGAACAAACCGCCTCTAAATTATCTGGTGACTTAATTATCTGGTGAGCGCAATGTTCACTTGCTCTCAGTTAATAAAGCAAAGCCATTTTCTTTATTTCAAAAAAACAAGACGCTCCTCCCTCTTTAGACACACGTCTAGTCTCGTTCCGGTCTGAACGTAGCGTGTCCAACTTGAGGCATTGGGCACATTTTAGATGCTCAAAACGCGTTCAGTGTGAACGTAGCATAAAGATATTCTGACTCTGAACTGTGCTGGGCTGCAACTGTGTGAGTCTGTTGATAAACAGTATTTCCTAATGCTGCGTTCACACCAAATGCATTTTGAGCGTCAAAATCGTGCCCAATGCCTCAAGTTGGACGCTTGCACACAACACTTGTTATTTAGACACTTGATGTGCATCAAACTGTCTCTAATCATTAGTGGAGGGTTAGAGGCTCACAGTCCTGTCACATTAACAGTATGGTGCAACAAGTTTAATCTGAAAATAAGAAATGGTTACTGGTGTTTCAAACCCATCTGTTTTATTGTGAAGCTGTGTTTTAACACCTGCTGTTCTATGAAAAGCTTTGTTTCTCAGGGAGTGAACATACATTCAGATGAATGTGGAGTGTTGTAGTTGTAAGAAATATAAAAACCTGTCTTGTGGTTGAGTTGCTGCTTTAATTCTTTTATTTATTTAATTATTTTATTAGTTCTGATGTGTGCCCTCATGTCTTACAGTGTGACGTCCTCTGAGAAGGTGGACAAGGCCCAACGCTATGCAGATTTTACCTTACTGTCTGTGCCTTACCCAGGTAAAGGTGTCTCCTTCTCATTCTCACCATGTCATTTATAGTATAAGCAGATATATTTGTAACTAGTCATCAGGACAGTACCATGCACCTTATATAAAGGTTAAATTCTGCAGTAAAGATGTTCTTACTGGTCCAGTTTTTTTCCTCACAGTTTGGATTTGACTTGTGTTGTATTAAAGTCTGTATTTGTTTGCAGCTGTGTGAAATCTGGTTTTTTTTATTCCAGGCTGTGAGTTTTTTAAAGAATACAAAGAGAGGGACTACACAGCTGAGGGTCTAGTGTTTAACTGGAACCAGGTATGGACTCCTGTGCTCTCAGGTCCTGATGAGAGAGGTTCAGTTCCTGACAGTTTTGTGTCTTCACAGGATTTTGTGGACGCTCCTTTGACAATCCCTGTGTGCTTTACTCAGAACTTGAACATTGACTGGACTCAGTACCAGGTCTGTTCACCTCTCTCTGTTCAGTTTTCTCTTTCTGTGGTCCTCTGCAGTGTTTTAGGACCAGGGTGAAGTGTTTTAGATCTGATACCTCCCTTGAGAAGAGATCTGTGGACTCTTCTTTGTTTACTTTTATTTACTTTGTTAAATAAGTAAAGAAGTAGATAAATGAGACAGACAGCTGTTTAGAGTCAGAGTGTGGAGTCAACATTCTGTTGTGATCTGTGTGTGTGTGTGTGTCTGTGTGTGTGTGTGTGTGTAATCCAGTCATGGGACCTGGTGGAGCAGACCCAGAACTACCTGAAGCTGCTTCTCCACATCATCAATAATGATGGTAGGTGGATAGACATGATTTAATACTACACATACTAATCTAGTTCATCAATACTGCACAATGTAATTACCAACTGAAAAAAAACAACACATTAATTTACTTGATACCAATTAAAGAATATTATTACACAGATTAAATTTGACCAAATCAAAACAAATCTCTGAGGTGCTACATGGTTTTTGTAGCGACACATCAGAACCTAAAATGTTTACTCAGTTCTGTGTTGAAGACACTTCACTTCACATTCATTTAAAGCTGGAGAAAGCAGAATACATTTTAAAATGTTTGGTTCAAATCAGGCATTAAGCTCATAAAATAATCTACCACAGAAGGTTGTTCACACCTGCACAGTCCAGATTCTGTACATAGGATGTGTTGGTTAGGTCCAGCTGGATCTGTTTCACTAATTATCTGTCATGTTTTTACAATAAATTAATAAGTATGTTAATTTCATTCAACCATCATGTACAACAGCAGATATATACCAGAAAAATATATAATTTATAAATAACAATGATCTAAACCAGACCTGAAGTCAGCCTGTAACTTAGACTTTTTTTTCTTTTTTAAAAAATATTGAATTCAGCTAGTAATAAAGTATATTTATTAGTTCTTACTGTCATTAATAATAATAATAATAATAAATATTTAGCAGTCAACAGTTAGAAAATGTTCTCTGTATACCTGTTATAGGATGAAACTAATATTAGCTAACTATCTTCTCAACAGGTCAGGATCCTCTAACAGAAACCTAAAAATCATTAAATAGAAAATATTATTTTACACTCTGTAAATATTAACCAAAATCAGAGAACAAATTAGCTGTACTATTTAATATTTTGTGTTAAATTGTAGCATGATTCAGCAGAGGTACACTATATGCTCCACAAACTAATATCTGCTAACAGTTCAATAAATAACAGTGATTACATCAACTTTATAAGATTATTCTCATTTGTTATATTATTAGCTTCAGTTCTGATCAGACCACATTGAGCTAAATAAGATAAAATCTGCTGACTTGTGTTCTGAAATAAGATGTTTTCCTCTTTATCTTCTGTTAAAGGGGCTATATCATGTAAAATCAACTTTTTTCAGTTTTATACCATGTTATAATACCTTTGAGAAAGAAATGTATTTTCAGATGTCAAGTAAACTGCATTATAGGGTACCCCCCCTCCCCTGCGCTGAAATGGGCAGGACGGAAGCAGAAAGTGGTTCTTAAAGAGACAGAGGCCAATTTCAAGGTGTTTAGAAGAGGAAGTGATGAGAACACAAGTTTATTTTCTATTTAAACATAAAAACAGCATAAATACTTTATTATGGTGCCTGAGAAACACATAATATTGCCCCTTTAATAAATCCATAACTCACAGCTTTCTGGCATTATTTAAAACATTAGATAGATTATATAAACTCTAAGAGGCAGAAACTGTAAACATGCTAAAGTTGACAAACACATGTTTTTGTGTTCATTTCTTCTACAGCTCCTTTGACTTGTGGGGTCCCACAAGGCTCTGTTTTTAGTCCTTTGCTTTTAATCTTTACGTGTTACCTCTGGGGTCCATTTTTAGAAAATGTAAGATTCCTTTCCACTGTTTAGCTGATTATATTCAGATTTCTCTGCTCATTAGGTTAGATTCAGTCCGTTCACTCCAACCACTCCTGAGCTGGAGTTTGGGTTTTATTTTAGATAGTGCCTTTAAATTGGACAAAAAGATAAACAGTTGTTTTTTCCAACTAAGACTTATTGCCAAGGTGTAGTCATATCCCAACCAAAGACCTTGAAATAGTCATTCATTCACCTCAGTTGGATTATTTAAAATCTCTGTATGTTGGTTTAGATGAATCTTCTCTGCATGACTTACATTTTTTACAAAATGCAGCCGCTTGTCTTTAACAGATACTAAAAAATATGAACGCATGTCTCCAGTTCTGTCTTCTCTCCATTGGCTTCTTGTTCATTTAGGCTAGATTTTAATGTTTTACTGCTTATTTTTAAAGTTCTGAAAGGTCTGACCCCATCATACCTTGGTGATGACATCCACACTTTGGTTATCCAACCAGTTTCTCTCAGATGTTCCAAGCTAAAACCTAGAGGAGATCAGGCTTTTACAGTTTCTGCTTCAAACCTGTGCAATGATTGACTTTTTGTATTTGAACCTCTGAGACCTACATCTGTTCTGAAGATCCATCTTTACTTTTTTGGCCTTTGATTTTGTCAGAGTTTGAGATCTCTTAGAGCTGATGTTTCTGTTGTATTTTTGTATTTTTTATTCATTTGACATGTTTGTTTCTTTGTTGTTGTTTTATCTATTCATTTGGCTGAACTGTGGATTACTTTGGTTAACGTGTTGTTTTTATGTACTATATAAATAACTCAAAGTCTGTAGAGTGAGAGGCAGACAGTAAACAAAGCAGCTAACAGAAATCATTCATCTCTAACTGTCTGCTCCTCATCAGTCAGTGTGTATTTACATCAGAGGTGCTTGTGTGTTTCAGATGACAGCGGCCTTCTGGTGCACTGCATATCAGGGTGGGACCGAACCCCTCTGTTCGTCTCCCTCCTCAGGCTCTCCCTCTGGGCTGTAAGTTCTGACTGTTCCTCCCTCGTCCCCCTGTTAGCTCATCCATTAAACTGTAGCTGTGCCATCCTGTTCTGGCTCTCAGGGTTTATCTTTCCTTTCTAAAACCCCCTCTCCCCTTGGACACATTGAAAGATATGGGCTATGATGGGTGTGGAGCCACAGCAGAGTGTAAAATAACATGTCCAACAGCAGCAGGAGTCCTAATGTCAAACAAAACGAGACAAAACAAGCTCTGTTTTCACAGGATGGAGTTGTGCACGCCAACCTGGAGCCGGTTGAGATCCTGTATCTGACGGTGGCTTATGACTGGTTCCTGTTTGGGTAAAATAATATAGATTTATTTTTATCTTTACCTTCATTTCATGATATCCTAACCAGTCTTAACTCAAACACAACAAAGCTTCATCTTCTCAGACTCAATGAGCTCCAGAACACATCATTGTCTGCAACCAACCCGATCAAAGCAGAGGAGCATGCTAACATTAGCTTAGCACTTCAGCTAAAAAAGTGTCTTAAAGACTTCATAACTGTTTGTGCAAAATAAGATATTTCTGCTATAAAGAAATAAAACTACATCTGTATGTCCCAAACTGATAATCTAGCAGAAAAATAAAATAAATATTACATAAATATTAGGGGTGCAACGATACAGAAAATTCACGGTTCGGTTCGATACTTTAGTCTCACGGTTCGATATTTTTT
>JARVGW010000682.1:211594-223291 GCA_031762495.1 Anablepsoides rubrolineatus | reverse complement strand
CTGGATATGGGCACCAGTGACCCACGTGACCCTTAAAGGAATAAACGTGTACAGAAAATGGATGGATGGATGGATGGCTATTAAATGCTTCCAGCTCCATTTCAGCAGCTTTCAGTTTAAGTTTTCAACAAGAAGCTTTCAACACTAGCATTTTCACAGGAAATGCAATTTCTCTAGTTTTTTTTTTTTTTATTTAGACAGCATCCAAACTTTGTCAGAAAAAGAATAATCAGAATGAGTTTAGAATCCCAGGGAAAACTAATACAAACATTGAGCTACTTTAATTACTTAAGGCAGCAACTTGTCTAATCTAAACAATTGTGCATTCATTTTGGAAAATGACTCATGCCACCTAACACTTTATGATTGGTTTTAGACTTGGGTTTCAGGTCCTGCCACTTGTGAAATTCATATGTTTTTTCTGTAAGGGTACATTTGTGTATGTATAGGTGTAATAGAAAATTGTAGACCACTAGTGGTGCTAGAATCATTAAAACTTTTTTAGTTGGCTTTTAAATAGCTACATGTCAGTTCCTCAAAATGTGTTCATATTTGATCTTATACTACTATAGTTCCCAGCCCCCATTATTTAACTGTTGAGTGCTAGATGTAGGAACCAGTTCTATGCCACATGTGTGGTGGTTTTACTGGGAAGGATAGAAAAACCAGTAGAGATGCTTTAATTACTTTTAACTATTTTAGCTAACAGCAAGGGAAACTAAAGTGTTTGTGTGTGTGTTTTGGGGGCATTTTTCAACATAGAGAGGTCAGGTCAAAGGGATTAGCTGTAGCACCGGACATCCCTGAATTGACTCATCCTCCCCAACAATGACAGGCTGTTTAATGAGCTCACAAAGGAGTGAGCGCAGCCAGAGCGTGGGGGAGAAAATGTCTCATTGATTTGTAGCAGCAGAGGATCAAATTAATTTGCTTGTAATCAGCTCAACAAGGATGCTAAATATTTGTATGGGTTGTGCTGTGTTAATTTGTTTTGTCTGCAATTACACATGATTTTAAAAAAGTGTTCTTGTTCATAATCTTGGTAAATGTTTATTGGTTGTCAGAGCCAACCAGCATCATCCATCTTTACCATGTTAAATATAATTGTAGGGTTTGATTCTTTATGAGTGTTTAACTACACTTCTTATAACGAACTGTTATAAGGAAATTCACGGGTTCTTCTGTTTAAGGAAAAAAACACCTCTCTGTGTAAATATGAGACCACACAATAAGTGAACATGAGACAGGAATTTAGTTTGATCTAAAAATAAACGGGTCATTTATTTACAGAAAAAAATAAATCACTGATGTACAACTTATTGTGGATAATCAAATTTCCTATAAAGAGTTGAAATCAACAACAATTAACACGCGTCTGAGTTAATTATCATTACTTTGATAACTTTAGGAGGAACAACAAACTTCAGGCTTAAGGTCTTAAATAAACCATTGTTTGTGGCACTTTATCTTAAGTTTTGGCAGGGCATAAGCAAAAGTTAAAGAAAAGAGGGAAAGGAGGGTGTTAACCCTAACTTTTATCTTATCAATATGTGAGGAGCCAGGAGGCACGAGTCTCTCAGTCGATTCAGCCGGATACTGGTACGCTTATCAAACAATCAGCCAATTGAAATAGCTCTACAATAAAATTTGCTCACATTCTTTTGTTTTTACACAATATTTTTTAAACCTTTGTGTATGTTTTTTTTTTTGTCTTTGCAGAGCAGTTTATTCTGGTCCCAAAGGTTCTTTTGCTGTATCAAATTTTAACATTTTATTTGATTCCTATATGATAAGTGAAAGTCATGCTTCATTCCATATTTACCCATAACTAAAGATGAATGAACTCAACTACTTAAGACTGTTAAAAAGCTCCACAGCAGGAGGGGTAGTGAAGAAGTGAGTCTGATCAATGGTCGAGGAACAATGTGGGTTCTATCTTTTACGTGGAACATTGGAACAGTTCTTTACCCTTACTAGGGCCCTCAAAGGATCATGGGAGTTTTTCCATTCAATCTTCGTGTGTTTTGTGCATTTGGAGATGACATTTGACCGTGTTCCTTGATCTACTCTGTGGGTTGTGTTCCGCAAGTATAGGATTGTGGGTCATTTGCTATGGGCCATTCAGTCCTTATACAAATGGTACAAGAGTTTGGTTCACATTACCAACAGTATAACTTCAGGGTGAGGGTTTGATTCCACCAAGGCCATTGGTTCAGTTTATAACTTTCATTCACCTAATTTGTCAGTACAGCCATCTGATTTGGTGACCTCGGGATTCTATCTCTACAATTTGTGGATGATGCTGTCCTGTTAGCATCATTATGCCATAATCTTCATCTCTCACTGCAGTGGTTCACAGCCGAGTGTAAAATGGCCTGGGATAAGGATCAGCACCTCCAACTCTGTGGCCATGGTCCACAGTTGGAAAAGGGTGGATTAGTTCAGGTTTTAGGGTTTTGTTCATGAGTGAGCAAGGGCGCAACTTTTGGGTCCACCATTGGGGGGGTATGCTCTTTGATTATTTATTCATTTATTGAGTTATTTACTTTGGTAAATTGATGCAGGATATTTTGGGATTAAAGTACATTATAATTCTTTTAATGTAATTTACTCAACGTTCCTGTTTTCTCTCTTTCTTTCTTCCACATCAGTTCAACAATTAAGAAAAGGCTTACTTTTTCTCTGTTTTTTTTTTAAGAGTAATAAATATTTACATTTTTTAGGATAAGACATGCCTAAATTTTCCAAATTTTCCAAGAGGATATATTTAACTGGTACACTACAATTTGGCTACGAAAAATTACAACACATGATTCAACAAATACAGCAATAATGTGACAAGAGCAGACTAAATCCTTGCATGTTATTTTCAGCAGTTATGTTTAAACGTACATACAGTATATAGACATCGTAAATTTAGAATCAGGTCAAAAATACCTAAAGACAACAGGAGAGTTGCAGCTGTGTACTTAACCAGTTAATTTCTGTTCTGTTATGTAATTTTATTGTAGGGGTCATACCCCCATAACCCCCCTGCAAATTACGCCCATGTAAGTGAGGGAAAAGGAGTGTGACATTGACAGATGGGTTAGTGCAACATCTGCAGTATTGTGCACTCTGTCCTGGTCTGTTGTGGTGAAGAGGGAGCAGAGCTGTAGTGCAAAGTTCCCTGTTTACCTATCAGTGTATATTCCTACCCTCACCTATGGCCACAATCTCTGGGTAGTGACCCAAAGAACGAGACTGTGGGTACAGATGGTCGCAATGAATTTTCTCTACAGAGTGACTGGACTCTTCTTTACAGATAGGGTGAGAAGTTCAGTTATCCAGGAGAGACTCAGATTAGAGCTGCTGCTCTTCCATATCAAGAAGAGACAGTTGAGGTGGTTTGACCATCTGATAAGGATGCTCTATGGGTGCCTCCCTTGGGAGGTGCTTCGGGAATGTCCAACTGGGAGGAGATGCAGTTACTGTTATAAGGACAGTAACTTCACAAGGTTTGATTAACTAAGACACTTTGGCTCTGTTTTTATGCCCATGCAGGTGTTAGTCAGCTTTAAATGTATCAGCTGAATGAAAACTGTCAGAGTCATATCTTATCAACTCAACCTGCAAAATGAAAAATTAGGGCAACAAAACATGCAGAATCCTCACATACTCAGGATATGCTGGAGAGACTATGTCCCTCGTCTGGTCTGACAACACCTTAGAGTCCTCCCAGATGAGCCAGAGGAGGTGGTGGGGGAAAGAGAGGTCTGTGCCACCCTGCTCAAGCTGCTGCCCCCGCAGTCTGACTCAGGAACAAGTGGTAAATAATGAGTGGATGGATATTTTTATCTATTTTATTTTACCTTTATTTAACCAGGCAAAACCTATTGAGATCACAAAATCATTTTGGGAGTTATTTTCAAAACTTACTGAGTCATGTTGCTTTGGTCAGTTTTTAAAAATAAATATACAGATCTGGAAAACATTAAGAGATCACTTTAAAATTTAAAGCTCAGTTAAAAACTAACCTTTTAAAATCTGAATTTGTTTAAATTTGCTCTGTCTATTTCTATTTTATTTTATTATTTTGTGTTGTGTTTGTTGAAGCACTTTGTGATCCTATCTTGAAATGTGCTATATAAATAAAGTTTTACAAACTAACTTACTTACTAAAATGATCAGTTTCTATGATTTTACTCTTTATAGGTAAATGGCTTCTTTCTTTTATGTGTTCTGTATGAATTAGGTTTAAATGTTTGTTCAGTATGGTAGTATCTTTTGGTTCATTATTATGCAATCTAACAGAAAACCCTAATGAGAAAGTTTGTTTTTCTTCTTCTTCTGGTGGACTCCCAGGACTCCCCATCCCACAGCCCATCCAAGCATCTCTAGTTATGTTTTTCAAACCAGTCAGGGTCAATGAGAGTATTTTCCTTTGTAAACATAATGTTAAACTTGATAATTATGTAAAAACATGAGAGTGTTTTTAAACATAGCTTCTCAGCGGTTGTAAAATCCATTCTGGCTTATTCCATTCTCTGTGCTTTCTTATTTAAAGGAGGGATAAAGCTGAAGGAGCGAGGAGAAGCCACTGCTCATTAACCCCTCAGTACTTCACATTCAGTTCTGAAGGCTCATTGTGCCAAAGGCCTAGTGCTTCTGCAATGTAGTCTGGGGTGAAGGTGGGGGGGGGGGTTCTTTAGGGGGGGGTCTTTTTTCATGTCTCAGTATTTACTTTCAGTCTGACCACATAAAGCAGTAAACAAATGAAATATGTGCAGAAAAACAACAATGTCCTTACAACATAGAAGTAAACAGGATCAAATTTATATTATGGGGTGACAAAACTTTTGGTAAAGAACAATCTTTATAACTGATCTCTGAAGATATTTTCACCACATCAGAAACTGGTAACATGTAAATTCAGAAAGTTTGAACATTTTGCACAACAGTTAATGTTCAATCTATTTAAATCAGCAAGGATTCAGAAATAGCTCCTTAATCACCTGGTTTTGTTTCTATGTTGCAGGTAGAACACCACAGAATGAGCAGTTTGTTGATTTAGACCTTCCTTACACTACTGAGACAAACTGCATGAACTTTCTGTATTTGCACCTCTTGTCTAAACACATTTCAATTAAAACCAATTTTAAAGAAAAACTTTAAAGGCTGATAATGGGCTGAAGTTGTGGTGCCTTAATAGCACCTTGTCATTGGAGCACGCGGGGACGGAACAGCTAAACAGATCCCAGGAACAATAGACATCTCTCCGTCCAGAAGAACACAATCAGACCTCTATATACCGAAGCTATAAAAAAAGTAAAGAATCGATTTTAAAAGGAGAGCAAAATTGCTGTTTAATCAAGCAGCTCTGAGTAATGTTTCGTTGTCAGTAATAAATTTCTTGGTAGTTAATAATCAGAGGTTGGGAACGTTGTTCTTCTGGCTGCAGACCCCTCCTCCCCCCTTCCCACCTTCAACCTCTTGTGTGGACAGAATAAAGCTGTTACCGCGGGGACGCTTTAATTGGAGTTTTATGCAGCTAAACTAATGGGAGTTAACGTTTGGTGATTTAATTGGACCCCACTCCCCCACCCCCTCCCCCCACCCTCGGTCCGGCTCTCCAGGCCACTCCCGAAGCTTCACGTTAATCTCCCATTTTCGAACCCATTCAGAGTTCGGACAAAGAGCCCGGCTCGCCTTTTCTTCTCTTCCTGTCTCAAACGAGCTCCTTTGTAGGTCGCAAATTGCCTAAATCCCCCCCACCGTCTGCGGAGAGGACCGCATGAAGACTGGAGACGTTCTCGTGTTGTTGACAGATGATTAGCGCGCGCTTCCGCGACCTTAATCTGGCCCGTCCTGTGCGCGCGCCTTAATTAAAGCTCCCGCTCTGTTTGTGGATGTTGATGCTCAGATGTTCAGAGGAGGAGCGGAGAAAAGACCAACCTGATGTGACGCGCGCGCACCCCCCCCCCACACACACACACACACACACTCTCCTCCTCGGCCTGCGGGCCTCATAGCCTATGCAATGGTGTGTGTGTGTGTGTGTGTGTGTGTGTGTGTGTGTGTGTGTGTGTGTGTGTGTGTGTGTGTGTGTGTGTGTGTGTGTACGTGCGCGCGGGTGTGTCTTTTAAGCTGTGTCGCTGTGTTACAGTTTTATCCTGATTATGATCATGTCATGGTCAGTTTTTAAGAATCAACTTTATTTAAAAAAAAAAAAATCTTCACCTGACAAGCTATTCCATCATCACTGACTGAATCCTGGCATCAGCATTTTGTCATCATTTTTATTCATGTTTTATGTTTTATTTCAATTTTCCGTTCCACAGCTCAGATTTGTTCTATGTTTTAATCATTTGATAATGATTGGCTCATCCTTCTGATTCTGTTGGAGTTTCTTTTGGTCTGGAAGTGGGAAACTCTAACATTATGCTGACATATAAAATTTTGTCCAACATACATGACACTGAAGATGAAATAAAATAAAAAACAACTGAAGGCCGCATTTAGTCATTTATACTGCTAAGAAGTTAAACAAATATATAAGTCACTGGTACCCTTATCCAGCAGTGACTGTGGGGTGAGATACATCCTGAACAGGTTGCAAGTCCATCAGAGGACATACAGGAGAGACAAACAACTTTTCACTTTCTCACTCACACTGAGGGACAATTTAGAGTTACCAAACACACACATTCACAGAGAGAACATACAACCTGTCAGAAAGGCTCCTGGTTGGGATTTGATCCAGCAACCCTCTTGCTGAGAGGGATCAGCTCTACCAACTGAGCCACTGCTACTTGCTTTTTAGTACAGCACTGAGAAGCCTTTTTGTGGAAGTAAACCAAACTGAACTTAATGAAATGTTTTGTGTCTTTTTGTTATACAGACTTTCATTTTATTCAGTCAAATCACTGATTTCACCTCCAAAATATCAGCCAGGTCTAAACCCAATCAGCTCTTTTGAACAGCCATGTCTTTCTTTCTTTCTTTCTTTCTTTCTTTCTTTCTTTTCAGCTGCAATAACTCATTAGGATCCACGGACAGATCTGAGGATGTTGAAAGATTAGACCTGAAACAGACTTGAGGAGCTAAAATAAAAAATAAAAAAAATTCTTTAAACAAAATCAAAAGGCTGACTAGGCCACCAGGAGCAGGAGGTACACAAAAGATTTGTGGCATTAAAACTAATATTGCACTGCTGGTGAGACAGCCTGAATATATGGAAATATAGAAGCACATGAGTTGATTGCTGCTTGAGAAAACACTGCAAAGCAGATAAAATGATGGCAAGAGAACTGAAAAGATGAACACGCGTGTAAAACTAAACACATGAACTACAAGACATAATTAAATATAATTAAACACAAAAGCTAAAAAAAACAGTTGACAGAGGAACTTCAAACTGCGTTCTTATTTGCATTAGAGATGTGCAAATATTTGTTTTTCAGCTGAGTGAGCTAATCAACATGAGCCAATAGAAAACAAGTTGATGGTTGCTGAAAGTCATTCTCTAGTGCTTGGATTGGTCTAACTCTGGCATTAGATGCATTCCTTCATGGAATCACGGCTCTTTTATTGAATTTTACTTTTAAAGTAGGTTTTACAAAATAAGAATATCATTTGGTAAAGGGATTACTTTGTGTTGGTTTTTCCAGAAATAAAAGGAGCTGGATTTCATTCGCTGATTTTGTGCCAGAGGATGCAAACAGCAGTGAATGACTCTTGTGTCACTTCTCATTCTTGTCACTCTGGAAATAAAATAAATAAACAATAAACACTGTAAACAAAAGGTTCTGCTTGTCCTTTTGAGATGACAGATCCACGGTCAGTGCAGATGTTCCAGCTGTCCTGATGCGTCACCAGCTTCTGTGAACCTGCAGGGGGTTGCACGGTGCCCTGCGTGGGGTCTCTACTCTGAACTTCACCGGTCTGAGGGGCACCGCAGACAGACGAAGATGAGTGAGGCCTTCATCTGCCAATATTAGTTCTGGAGGTTTCTGGAGGTCTGCTAATTAGCTGTTAATAGGATGGGCTCGGATTGAGAGCACGCATGTTCCTGTGCGCAGAACGCGCGCAGCTTTAATATCTGTCCAGAGGCCGTGAGCAGAATAACCCGGCTGCTATTAACACGGAGGCCCAGATGGGGAGCTGCGACCCAAGCACTCCATTATCTGCGGTTCTGATGAGCCTCCTTCGCCCACCCCCCGCTGCAGCCCCCCGGGGCCGTTTAGCTGCTTAATGTAATTCGCTTTCAAGAGCCGGTGTTACCTCTGATCATTTGCGCCATTATACCAGAGTCAAGTAGGAACGTTGTTTTATTAAGATCGTGTCTGTCAATAAATGTTCAAGCAAAGTGGTTGCAGCAATGTGTGTGTTTGTGTGTGTGTGTGTGTGTATGGACTTGTTCTTGCTACTTGGTGGGGACGATTTTTCAGGAAAATGCAGCCTTGTGGGGACCAAAGCCTGGAGTTTAGGTTAATTTTAGGGTCAGGTAGGTACCTGTGAAGTTAGCCTTAGGGTAAATGGTCAGGGTTAGGATATAAAACTTCCAAAAAATGAATGGAAGTCAATGGAAAGTCCTCACAAGGTTTGAGAGACATAGTATATGTGTGTGTGTGCGTGTGTGTGTGTGTATGTGTGTGTGTCTCTCGCATTTGACTGTAATGTGACATTTTTTTTTAAATCACACATTTCTAAATATTTTTGCTTTCTTTTTCCTTGCTATTTAACCATTTTATATTTAAAAATAGATTTAAATCTTTTATTTTTCTGTCAGCTAAGCTTGAATTATGGCAAAACCTAAATTTTATTTTGTTATTATTCAAGCTCAAAAGGCTGATTCTACAAACTACAAACTATTTTCCTGACATGGGTGATAGAGGTTGATATATTTACAACTGATATGATTTTTAAGTCAACAATTCAAGATGGCCACCACAGCAACTGTCTGGAAAAACACATAAATAATAATAATAAAAAAGGTCAATTTTACAAATGTGCTATTTTTTCTGTGCTGTCAGGTTTTAATTTGCTAATCTATTCAAAAGTGGAATCAAGAAAACTAAACAGTTCTTCTTTATTATAAGTTATAAATTATTTATTTACAATGACATTTTTTTGTAAAATACACAACATTGCAACATTTTAAATAACCTTTTCAAGCCATTTATT
Organism: Anablepsoides rubrolineatus; assembly: GCA_031762495.1. Taxonomy (NCBI): domain Eukaryota; kingdom Metazoa; phylum Chordata; class Actinopteri; order Cyprinodontiformes; family Rivulidae; genus Anablepsoides; species Anablepsoides rubrolineatus. The sequence goes on along the minus strand of JARVGW010000682.1, from coordinate 214,126 downwards.
TACATTTTTATACTTCCATTCTTCTCTTTGTTTGAAATAGACCAAGAGATTTTATTCATAGAGAGAAATAAAACTCTCTAAAGTAATCGTCCAAGACTGGACCTGGATCTGCAGCGTCTCTGCTGGAACTGCTTCCTAAAACTCACCACAGCTGTTCATGTGCAGTTTCAGTCAGAACCAACAGGGTTCTGGCTCAGAAGAGCTGGTTCAGTCCAAGCAGAACCTCAGCTCTGCAGCTCCCTAGAGGCGTCTGAAGTTGACGAGAAGCCACTGTCGTGCAGCTTCCTGATGTGCTTCTTCAGGTCGAAGTTGCGGCAGAAGCCTTTCCCGCACGTGGAGCAAGTGAAGGGTTTCTTGTCGTTGTGCGTGTGCATGTGGAATGTCAGGTTGTAGATCTGATGGAAGGCCTTGTTGCAGATGGAGCACTTGTACTGTTTCTCCCCGCTGTGGGTCAACTTGTGGTTTTTATAGTTCCCTAAAAAACAATTGGAAGGGTGTCATAAAAAACACTGTAGAGTACAAAAGAAAAATGGCTTTTTTATTCCTCCTGAGCAGCACACGTGTTCACTTGTCAAATCTGGAGCTCATAAATTTAATTACTATTATTTTTTTTCGTTAAAAACAAAATCCAGATGCATTTATTTAAATAAAAAATATTTATAAATGTTTTAATTTATTGTTCTATAAATCACTTAATGAGTTTTGATGTTTTCTGAATAAACCAACTGCATCACGTAATAACCAACTGTCTTTTATATTTCTGTTCGTGTCAACGGCTTCAGGAATTTAAAGTTGTGAGATTCTGAAAACAAAGTTCAACATAAATTATAAACCTTGTTTTTTAAAGGAATGCATTTCCCCTGGCTGCTCCATGCTAAAGTTTGAAAGTAAAATCATCTTCTGATGAGAAATAATGCTGTTATAACCAACAGGATCTTATATTGTGAGATATTTATTGAGGATGTCTCTCCTACCACACAAAATTTTAAGCTGCAGATATGAGTGAGGAAAGTCATTTTTGTGAAGGATAGAAGCAAACACAGTGCAGCCACTTTACTTGAACTTTATATATTGGGTTGGCTGTAAAAGTTAATTTGCTATATGTACGATTAATGATTATTCTGAGTTTCATTTAAAACCCACAGATGTCAGGATTAGGGTAGCAGAGGAGCAATGGTCACTGGACCACTGGCCAGACAGTTCTATCCTCATTTTTACTTGGTAGGCAATTTTTACTTCTATTTGCTGTTTAGGATCAGTAAAACCTCATAAACATCAAACACCGAGAGAGCAATTAAGTTACAAAAATAAATATATATTTTGTTTAAGATTTAAAATAAAATCTATAATCACCTGTGAATGATAAATGGAGTGTACTTATAAGCACCTTTTTATACAGTCAGGATACTCAAAGCTCTTTACAATCTGTCCTCACACACATTCACACAGCACACTGTCTCTAATCTGTGCTTTAAATTACATTCACAGCATACTGATGGGACAAACATCAGAGGCAGTGGAGTTCAGTATCTTGCCCAAGGACACTTTAACATGTGACAGAACAGTGGTGGAATTGAACTGCCAACTCTTGCATTGAAAGATGACTCCCATATTGGTTTTGGTCCCACCCTGGAATTTTTAGTGGCCCCCCCAATTAAAACTTTTCTTTTAGAGACAGAGAGTCACTGTTGTGGCCATCTTATATGATTGACTTTATATCAGAAGATATAGCTTATAATTCCTTAATAAAATATATCCAGTGGTTCATGAGATACTTTGTTAACAACATGCACACACACACACACACACACACCTTATACAGTTCCTGTTGCATTCTCCCTGCTTAAGTCCAATCTGTCTTCATTAATCTTTTTATTTTTCATCTTTTTTGTTCTGAAGTCAAAAAGTTGTCAAACTGGGTTCAATACGAAGATGCTGAGCTGCACCTGGAGTAAAGGTGCCAGAAACGGACAGCTTTATACCATCCGTCCTCATATCCTACTTGACTGCACCCCAACCCACCCCTCGAGAATAGGCCTGTCGGATCTGAGAGGAAGTTACGGCCAAACAAGCGAGAGAGAGTGTGTGTGTGTGTGGTGGTGTTGGTGGGTGACTGGGGGGGGGGGATAACCACGCGTGCGGCTTTAACGCAACACAAATGTTCTCTTTCAGACATCTTTATCAAGGAGGAAAATGTAAAATGCAACAAATACTTCATGTGCATCTGAGTTAGTTAAACTGTTTATGAAAGAGGTGTGTGTTATAATCCTGGATCATTCTTTCATATTTAGAATTTTAAAATCTCAGAGCAACAATAAAATGCAAATTACAGTTTACACACACAAAAAACATATATATATATATATATATATATATATATACACTGAAAAAATTATAACATTGACCCAACCTAAAAAAATTGAAGTAATCTGTCACACCTAATATTTTTACGTTAATCCAATGTAAATAAACTATTTAGAGTAACCTAAAACTTTTAAATTCATGTAAACTAATTTATAAAAGGTGAAGCAA
>JARVGW010000682.1:168349-184041 GCA_031762495.1 Anablepsoides rubrolineatus | reverse complement strand
GAGGAGTGGTGCTCCGAGGTAATATGAATATTATATTCATAATTTAACATATTTTAACAGGCCCAAAGTCCCTACAGTTGCGTATGTCTGTCTATCTGTCATTCTGTCTGTCTGTCTGTCTGTGGACAAAATTACTCAAAAACCTGTTTACAGATTGACATTGAATTTTTACCACATGTGGGTATTGGCCAAAGGAACACACCATTAAATTTTGGTGATGTTCCGGATCACGATGCAGATACACAAATTTTTCTTTTAATCCAAGCGAATAGCCAGGCTACGCAAAGTGTCATTACGTCAGACGCATGTCTGTAGGAAACAGGAGGTGAAGTCACAAACTTGCTGGGACTATACATCCCAGGATGTCTACTATCAGGAAAGTTGTGATTATTCTGTTATCAACTAGTATTGATGATGTTGCTGTCTGGAGACATAGAGAAAGTAATGTGATTCTCTTCACGTTACGAGATGAGTAGTGTACACACAGAGAGCTTGGGGAGCATCCTGCTGCAGCCGAGCCAAAGCTGGACCGGAATCGGACAGCGGGAACAGCTGATCAACCATGTGAGGTACCCCCTCTACATAAGATTGTGTGATTGGTCAGAAGTTCGTGGGAGTGTTTGTTTGTGCTGAAAGCGCTCAGATGCTGTATTTTGCTTCAACCACTCACTTAAAAAAAAAAAGAAAAAACGTGACTCGCTTCCCGAGCCGACATTACGAGGAAGCAGCAATAAAGATAGTCAAACCGTCAAAAACTCATAAAAGGGGATAAAACAGACGTTTTACAAGTTGAAATATGATTGATGAAAACATTGGACCTTAATCCAGGAACAGTTTGTGGATGAATAACGTCGGGAGACGAGTCTCTGGCTTTTTTTTTTTCGCATTGGACTCCACCAGGAACAAATCCCACTGCCTGCTTAAATGTTCGCTATGTCAGAACTTATTCGGCAAATGTGTTTCCATCTCTCCTTTTCGCGCATTAACTCTGTTGCAAGATGGGGGAAATTGGCCGTGGCGGAGGTTTGCACTCTTTGAGTGCTTCTAGTTATGATATAGAATTCTTCTAGTTATGGTATATGCCCGAGAAACACATATTAAATACAAAACATAAATACAATTCCTGCCTTTTTTTTTTTTACTTTACTTAGCTTTTTTGTCTTTCTTATAGAATTGTGTGATTTTCTTCTTAGCAGCACCAGGGATACCTACACAGCACAGGGATGTGCTCCTTCCCCAAATTGACTAAATAAGCAAAGGATCAATAGAGAAGGTAAGAGGTGACAGCTGACATGTGAACCAGATATTTTAATATTGTGCAATAAGCTAATTACCTTTGTTTATAAAAGGAAAGGTTCAATAAGAAAATAAGAAAATGTAGCATGCAAAATACTAAGCAAATAAAAATGTTTGTAAATAACAGTTATCAGATAATCAGATAACTATATCAAATAAGTATCAGTAATAAGTAATATATAAATGTAGATATACAACATAATAGGAATAATACAACATTATGAGGCATCAGCTTTTTTTCCCAAAAATGTAACTGTTGTGGTATTTAATTAATTTGCATTTAGATATGTGATGCGTTATTCTTACTTTGACAATCCTTATGAGTATCTTCAGTTGATAAACATGTAGCTGAAGGTCCATACGGTCAGTCAGCCAAGTCCCTACAAGGTTCATACTGCTGGTGTACCATTGCTGTAACAAAAGCACAAATGCTACACATTATGATTGAAAACAGTTCTTGATGAAAATTGAAAAAAATTGACATGTTTTTCAACATAAATAAATTTGTCTCCCAAAAAATTATTTGCTGTTAGTTGAGTTTGTTTAGTCAAACTAGTTCCTAGTACAAGTTTGATTTCCCTAGGGCTACCTCTGTCTTTGAACCTTTTCAATTAGATTGTGCCAACAAACCATTAAAGCACTTAATGTATAGTGTAATTGATTAAGCTATGTCTCTGCCTTACATACATTATTTTGATAAAATCTTTAAGTTAGTTACTACGGAAACATTAGAAGTAACTATTGACACATTTGGAAAAAAATGTATGTAAGTTGCACTTTCAGCATAGTTTTTCCCAGGATTTTAGTATGAGAAGCTACATTAACAAACAGTTCACTATAATGTCACAAATATGTGTCAAATTTTGTATTTTTTATCAACTAAAAGACCCATCCTACTTCCTGTTTCCAACCTGCTGAGGCCATAAAACAATGAAGAGATCAAGTCTCCATGTAGGTCAGTCTTGCTCAGTGCAGCTTGGATGTCAGATAAGATGGCTGTGGTGAAGCAGTGCTGGGGTGAATCAGAGAAGCGACCCGGTGCCAGCAGCCTCCTATCTGTCACTGTGTGCCTGTGAAGGCTTCAGCGTGGCAGCAGGCCTGTGATCTCGCCCCGAGCACAACCTCCTGCTGAGAGGCCAGGCCTGGAGTGACTGATCTGCTGACTGGCTGCTCCCCTTCTTTCCGTTATCCACTCCTCCTCTTTTCTTCTTTTTTTATGTAGACTTTACACCTTGCCACACAGCTCCCATCTGCAGCCATTTTTTTTTTGCAGCAGCCATTTTGTGTTTGTTCTGTTTTAAGTTGATCTCTTTTACAGTACACAAAAATAAATATTCCTTTCTATATTTATCAAACTGTATGATCAGATATTTTGATGAATTAATAATTGAGTGGTATATTATTTAAATTGTGGAATACAGAATTTACTCAAAAAGAAACATAAATAAAAATGAAAATAGACTTGCTGTTTTCTCAGTACAAATGTATACAAGAAGCCAAAACATAGAGCTAAGTGGTAAGTTAAAATGTCCTGATCAGGACATGGCTCGCTATGCTAAACAGCTTTTAAGGCAGGGTTATTCAACTGACAGCCTATGACCCACATGTGGATGAGATTGACTTCAATCTTCCAAAAAAACTATATATTTTTTTACTTAATTCAATTATAAAATAAATTTGACAACTGTTAAAAATTGGAGGAATCAAGCAAGGAAATGAAAATGCCATGAAGACAATGTTTAAATACCTGTATGTCTTTTACTCCAGTATGTTTAACATTTGACATATTTTATGTAATTTCCGATGTTTTCATAAACAAATGAATGTGGTAGTTGGTCTTCGTGACTTTGGAATAAGTACCTATAAACTTTGGATTTTCAAAATAAGGGACTTTCTTTGATTTTGGATTTTTCATAAGTTTTAGAATGTATAAAAATATCAGGAAGCTGTGTGTTATGGATGTACCCACAGAAGAGAAAATGTCTAATTTTACAAGTAAAAAGATTTGATCTTATGAATCTTGATGTGGATGTGATCTGACCAGAACACAAGCTAATAACAGTTTAAAACTAAAATAAGCTTAAGCAGATGTAATCATTGTTAATTATTATATTAACTATATTAGCTTCTGTAACATACAGAGTCTGTATTATGTATTTTGGACAGACTAAATCTGCTACAATTTACTACAACTTATTAAATATTATAAGCTGGTATTTTCTCTGTTTTTTTAAAAATAATATTTACACAGACTAAAGTTCTGAAATGTATTTTTTAATCTCAGCTGTAGATAATATTCTGATCACTGCAATTATTTGCAAATATAGAGCCTATATAAACAGTATTACAAATTCACTAACTAAAGTTATAATTATTCAATTAGCTAAAAATTCTTGAAATGATTATAAGCAAGTCAGTAATTATTGACTTCAGGTCAACTTTAGATCATCATTAGTTGTAAACAATAGGTTTCCCTTATAAAACATAGCTGTTTTACATGATTGTTGTATGAAACATTAACATTAATTAGGAAATATATTATTTATTTTAATAAAAAATAATTCTGGGCTTGCTGATTATCCAATGGTCTTGTCAGCTGTGAGTCATTGACCTCTTCAGGCACCATCTTAGCTTCACCAGGATGTCACAGATGTAAACAATGACTAAAAAGGTAGAGCTCAGTGTCTTATAGGCCTATAATCAGAATCAGCTTTATTGGCCAAGTATGTTGCTCTCTATGGTTCTATATTATTTGAGATGCATAAATGCCTAACAGTAATCCAATAAGGTAAATGCCTCAGTGACTCTAAGTGCTAAACCAGCATAACAGTCTTCAGGTGGGACACCCAGCTGGACAGATCTTAGGGAAGCTCAATCCATTTCTTGGAAGTAGGACACAGCAGACAGTAAAAACCCAATCCTATAAAGAAAATACTAAATAACAATAACAACAATGTGTACGCATGACGCCCCCTTAATATTTCTGTCTGCCCCCTCAAGTATGCATTCCTAGAACTGGCCCTGGGTGAGGGTACAAACGTAGACTGATCGGTAAACAGAGAGTTTTGTCTTACAGCTCAGCTCCCTCTTCACCACAACAGACCGGTACAGAGTCCGCAAAACTGCAGAAGCTGCACCGATGTGTCTATTAATCTTACGCTCGATTCTTCCCTCAACATGAACAAGACCCCAAGATATTTAAACTCCTCCACTTGAGGCAGAACTTCACCCCCAACCCGGTGAGAGCAATCCCCCTTTTTCCGACTGAGGACCTATGAACTTAGATTTGGAGGTGCTGATCCTCATCCCAGCCACTTCACATTTAGCTGTGAACCGCTCTATTGAGAGCTGAAAATCCTGGCGTGATGACGCCAACAAAACCCCACATCATCTGCAAACAGCAAAGATGAAATCCTGAGGCCACCGAACCAGACTCCCTCCGCCCCCTGGCTGCACCGAGAAATTCTGTCTATGGTGGAAAGGTAACTTATGAAGCCACTCATTATTCTCAGGCTAAGCGTCAGTGACTTCTTTTGCTCTGGGTTTTAGAATGTCATCATGCTTCGTTTGTTTCACTCTGTATTCCTCAGAATAAATGTTCACACAGACAGCTGATATCTGTGCTGGGAGATGAACGGTTATCAGCATGGGACCTTGGCCTCATTTCGCTGGTTCCAGGATGTTCTTGTCTATTGATAAACATTGCTGTATAAATATGTGCGTTTAACTCTGCTTCTTTGACGCACATTCTGCTCAGTGTGACATGATGTGCGTCCTTGCAATTGCAATAAATCCAGTTTGACCTTTCACAGAATGCTCCTTGTGTTTTAATCTCATGTTTCTGCCCAGGTACAATAATATTTCCATAACACTGTCCATGTAAGTTATGAACAGAATTGGTGACAACAGACAGCCCTGGCGGAGTCCAACTCCCACTTTGAAGGGGGTTACTACCGGCAATGCAAATATTAAATGCGGCATGGCCCACTCGGACTCAATGTCCCCCGCCTCGGCTGGGATGTGAGTGAAGTTCTCCTGGAGGTGTGAGTTGACGATCTGTCTGACGGGTTCCTCTGCCAGGCATTTCCAGCAAACCTTCACTACACGCTTGGGTCTACCGGGTCTGTCTGCCATCTTCCCCCACCATCTGATCCAACTCACTACCAGGTGGTAATCAGTTGACAGCTCAGCTGATCTTTTCACCCGAGTGTCCAAAACATGCGGCCGCAGATCAGATGACACGACTACAAAGTCATTCGTTGATCTGCAACCTAGGGTGTCCTGGTGCCACGTGCCTTTTATGGACACCCTTATGTTCGAACATGGTGTTTGTGATAGACAAACTGTGACTAGCACAGAAGTCCAACAATAGAACAGTTCTCGGGTTCAGATCGGAGAGGCCGTTCCTCCCAATCACCCCTCTCCAGATCACACTGTCATTATCCACGTGGGCATTGAAGTCCCCCAGCAGAATAAAATAATCCCCAGTTAGAGCACCTTCCAGCACGCCCGCTAAGGACTCCAAGAAGGCTGGGTACTCTGAACAATCATTTGGTGCAGAAGCACAAATGACCGTCAGAGCCCATCCCCCCACCCGAAGGCACAGGGAAGCTACCCTCTTATCTACCGGGGTAAAGTCCAACACACAGGCACCAAGTAGACCCATACCAGCTCAGCACCTCTCACCATGGGGAACTCCAGAGTAGAATAAAGTCCAGCCCCTCTCGAGGAGATCGGTTCCAGAGCCCATGCTGTGCATTAAGATGAGCCCAACTATATCTAGCCGGTACCTCTCAACCTCACGCACAAGCTCAGGCTTCTTCCCCACCAGAGAGGTGACATTCCATGGCCCAAGGGCCAGTTTTGGCAGGCCAGGGTCAGAGCGCCAAGGTCCCTGCCTTTGGCTACTGTCCATGGCATCATGCACCCGACTCGTAAGGGGCCTCCTGCAGGTGGTGGGCTCACAGGACGGCAAACCCATGTAGCTCATTTGGGCTGAGCCCGGCCAGGTCCCATGGGTAGAGACCCGGCTACCAGACACTCGCTGACCGGCCCCTCCCCCAGACCTGGCTTCAGGGTGGGGCCCACATCCAGGCAAGGGACACTGAGTTCCTTGATTTCTTTTGTCCATAAGAGTCTGTTGATTCATTCTTTGTCTGGCCTGTCACCTAGGACCAATCTGTCATGGGAATTAAAATTAAAATTGCCCCTGACAGCATAGTTCCTAGGATCATTCAGGCACACAAACTCCTCTACCACAATAAGGTGATGATTCAACGGAGGATCCACAAATCCTGTAAGATAAAATATACCTTTTCTGTCTCTTCAAAACCTACAATAAAACAATTAGTAATCCAGTATCCTTCCCTTTCAGGATTGACTTCACAAGACCCCCTTGTAAATAAACACTTTAAACTTTCACCTGAGTCTTGTTTTTACCAGTCTGTGCCTGGGTATTTCTCTTGTCTTTAAAAACCTGATAAGTGAGTGCTGGAGATATACACCAGGTGCCCTGCAACCCAGAGGGGAAAAAAGTGTACACAAGAAAACTAAATAAAATATGTAAATGTGTATATATATATATGTGTGTGTGGCAGCTTTCACCCTCAGCTGTTAACATTAACGTTGATCAATAACATTTACAGACCTCAGTTAGTGCTTATGAATTTAGTTTATAAATTTTAAAATTAGCAAAAGCCCTAAAGCACTTGTAAAAATTTATTGGGGTTTGTTTATCCACTGATTTTTAAAGACATTTCACATAGTATAGTTTTTTCTTAGGTGAACAGTAATATCTTTTTATAATGTGGTTATTTCTGTCTGAACTGATGATTTATGTGCAGACTGGGTTGTGGGGCTCTTGATGAGGGTTTCACAGACTCTGGAGGCTTTTAGTTAGATACATGCCTGGTTTAACACTTACAACACATAAAAAGAACCGTGATGGAACATTAGCTGTGAGGACAGAATGTGTGATGTCTTGACTCTGTGTAGAAATAGCCTGCCCCTTTAAGACACTGTCATGAGGTGGGGTCAGGACATAAAGACGATGGTAACTCAAAGTGTATTTCCTGGTTCTGGGCACTGCGGAAATAAACCACCACTAATCAGTCCACAGCTGTGTCGAAGGGTTTTGTATGACTAACACATATCACTCAAACATTCACATATCATTGTTATCAACTTGTGGTAGATCTGAACAGGTAAATGAGGATAAGAACACACCATATATTTTTACACACTTATCAGGAATTAATTCCTCTATAAGTGCTTTAGGGTAATTGTGCCCACCACTGCAAACCACTGTTTAAATGTTAAACGGTTTGTATATAGTGCTTTATCGCTATCAATTCCTGTGGACTTTGTGGATCTTTGTGGACTCCAAAGTGCTTTGGAGTCCACAAAGACACTACAGTCATTCACACATTCATACACCCATTCACACACTGATGAAGGTAAGCTACATTGTAGCCACAGTTGCTCTGGGGCACACTGACATAGGCAGGGTTGCCATGCATTGGCACCACCAGACCCTCTGACCACCACCAGCAGTCAAGGCAGGTGAAGTGTCTTGCCTAAGGACACAATGACTGAGATGGACCAGCACCCCACCATTGACAGGATGACACCCCAAACCATTCTGCCTAAAGATGTAGCACTAATTCTCGTAGGGGCAGGTTGGCCTGCAGTGTACAGACTTCCTTTTCTATGTGCATTAACAGTGTTGTCATATGTGCAATGGTATTTATTTGTCATATGTACTGCTATTGACCCTTTGCACGTGACGTCATGCACCTCAAAAGACTGCCCACTTCGCCATGACGGAGGTCAAAAACAATCTGTGTTAGCATAAACTCCTGTATAGCTAGTCAAAACAACATGCATTTGGTGGACTGTGGGTTCTCACAATAAACTAAAACAAACTAACAAACACACACACACACACACACACACACACACACACACACACACACACACACACACACACACACACACACACACACATCGTCCAAACAAAAAGTATGTCACACACGATCTGACTGGGTGGGCTGAGTAGCAGACTGTCGATCAGCCGCAGAGAAAGCCAGAATACGGCCGGAGATAAGATCACCTGCAGCGAAGAGGAACTGGGAGGAGGAGGAGGAGGACGACAACAAAGTGGAGAACTTAACAAGTGGCAGAGTGGCTTGGTAGATGTTGTCATTTAACTTTAATTATTTACAGCTTTTTTCTTTTATACATGTCGTCTCTGAGATGTAAAATAAATTTGAAGACGAGTGTTTGTAAAACACTCCAGTGTCTCGGCTGACCTGGAACACCTTGGAATCCCCCCAAAAGAGTAAAGGGAGCTGGGGAAAGAGAGGTCTGGGCTTCCCTGCTTAAGCTGCTGTGACCTGACTCCAGATAAAGCAGGAGGATGGGTGTTTGAAAAAATAAAAAATAAAAAAATCCATCAGATACGTCCACAATAAGGGGAAATCCCTGTAATTTACTGACAGTCTGTTCTTGACATGTATGGAGGGTTGTCTGAATCTGTTAATAAACAGACCTGAACTTTAACAAATGTTTAGCCTAGCTTATATTCTGAATGAGTTGTCTGCATTTTTTAAAAATGTGCTTCACGTTGTTATCATTTAATATGAGTTTGGGCTGTCAGAAAGACTACAACAGTTTCTGAGAGCTAATAAAGAGCAGGTTACAGCCAACCTGTTGCTGCATGCAGCTCCTATGGTTCTGATCCAGAGGAATTGAAGAGAGTCATCCTCATGCAGGACAGATTCTCCCAGGATCAGGACGGAAAACCATTTTTACCGATGACAGAAATCAATCTCGCTGACAGCATACATGTATAGTTGTACAGATTGTCCATAAATTACACAGATTTCCCCCATTTTGTAGATGGACGTAACAAAAAATGTCCCGTTGTTTTTTTTTTTTTAACTCCGCTTTAATAGTTTTACGTGTCAGCCTGTAGGATGTGAATAAAAAAAATACAGTTAAATAACCATCTCAATATATCTCAATATGATTTTTGAGGATCAAGATGCAGTTAACATCCAAAGTGGTTGACGTGTGTGACAGAACTTTACTTGTTTAGGTATTTTACTGGTTAGCTATGTTAAATACAGCTGTCCACGAGCCCAACTAGGTATGTTACTTCCACAAAATAGCTCAACTTCAACAAATAGGCTACAAGCCACGGCAAAAAACAAAAAACAACTTAGAAAAACAATCACAGTCATTCTGTTCAATACAGCGTTCCCTCACTTCTGATGTCGGTACTTGGTGACATAGGTGCAAAGGGTCAATATGTGAATCTACCTTTCTACAGTAAACACCTGCATAGCAGACAGGTGGGCCAGATCCGGTGTCAAGCTGGCACAGCAATTGGTTTGCCAACCAGATGTGGGCTCGGTGGGGCAATGATGGCACTGGTTTTAAGATGACTTGCTACAACTGGCCCTGATGTGGATGGTTAATATGTTGCTGACCCATGCATTAACTTCCTCTGGCAAAACAATATGGGCCATCAAATCGTAAAGGCTATTCTTTGGGGTATCTGGGCTGAGTGTTAGAACAAAACTGGGCCTGACAAGTTTTGCTATGTGAGTCTAATGTTAAAAAGAGGTTTTATTCAATACATATAAACAAGACTAATACTTTGTCCCTGTGGGTCGCTGCAGACAGACATTATTCTCAACTTGTTTTGAAGAGAGCCATCTAGGAGGGATAAGCAAGAAAATTAATTATACAGATGGCCCCTTACAGATGGGTTATGTGCTTAACATTGCATGCACAGTCAGGCACACAGCTGTTCAACCTTTCCTTTGCTTCAAATGTCCCTGCTCAATGAAACAGTTTTTTGTGATGCATCAGATTTGCCCTGAATCTTGAAAGTTTACTGAAGTCTCTATAATTTTCTGTTTGCATGTAAAGCAGCTAGATTTTGAAGTGTTTTACAAGATTATTTTTCTTTTATGACACATCCCCCTCATATATACTCATAAGATACCATAATTCCAAACACAAATGTCACAAAATACTAAATGAATTAGATAGTAGCAGTACTTGATGTAGTTTGATAAGGGTCACATTGTGACTTTGTACAATGCTGGATAATGATGATTGCTTGATTTTTGCACCATGCAGATGTCAAATTGATCTGACATTGAAATGAGTGGATATGTGAATTGATGTGTTCTGAATGTTCCCAAGACACATAAGGTATGATTGTTGTATTACAAAACCCTGTGACATTTGTGCTTAACATCCAGGCACAGGTATTGGACTCTTTACAACATCATATACCATTCTGCACTGCCTCTAAAATACTAGCATCAGCCAGACTACAGTTTTATCATCCCAACCTTTGCCATTAACATCAGAACAGCTACTTTTGCAATGGTGCTGTAAGAAGGGGGACTTGACTGATGAGAAGTGGAGTCTTACTGTATAATGTTCAAAGATAATTCTTGGTCCTGGATAAACACTGTGTGAGTACATAGAGGTACAGATGGAAGATAACAAATCCATCAGTGATGTATTAAGACACTCCACCATTCCTACTGGCATTATGGTGTGAGGAGCCACAGGTTCTGACTTCAAGTGACTTCTGGTAGTGATTCAGGACACCTTGTTGGTGCCAGTACCATCCTATTATTACATAGGATGGTATATTACATCTCCTGACACAGAACCCTGGTGCAGACTTTCAACAAGACACCAAAGCACAACACATGCACCTATGAAGTACTCAGGTCACCTTGTGGTCAGAGCTGTCTTGGTCTTTCATTAACAAAACACATGGGTTTAGCTGGGACATCAACACTGACACTGTACTAACCTGCTGGATCTGGAGGTCCAACTTATTGCAGGAGTTGATACAAAGTCTTTGTGACTGTTCTGTACTACTTCTAGTATTCAGGCCTTAGGGGGAGCCAACCATATGGACATGAGACCAGCAGTGTTCTTGAACTGACAACTCTGGTATTCATAGTAACCAATGCTAAAACACATGGTCACATGATCAAACAATATTTTATTTCTAACACTACTAACAGCTTTTTTTGTTTTGTTTGGTCAGTGAGTATCTAATAATTTTCAGTTAAATTCAAATCATAACAGTAATTCACTATTTACGTTATAGATGGCTGTGAAACAATAGTAGGGCAGTCATCTTTCAGTTGGATGAAAAGGGTGTGTCTTGAAGAATACTTTAGTAATATTATTAAATTCAGATTATTTGTACAACATAAATGTGCAACAAAATAATTCTCTTATCTTAAAGAAAAAAATCTTTGTCAACGTGATAACTCATTTATTTTCTAACATTTTATTTTCTTTTCCATTATTTTTTCCCTTTAAATGGTAATCTTGACATCATGTTAGAACCAATGCTAACCCAAATAAACAGCCTTTCCAGTTATTTGGTTTAAATAAAAGAAATTGTTTCAAAACAAACAAATCAAAAACATACACCTTTGTTAAACCACCTGACAAGATGACACTTATTATGACTCTCCCATGCATGTTAAAAATGTTAGCATATCTTTTGAACAGTTTAGTCCTCTCATTTCCTTTCTTTGTTTCTCTTAGAACCAACCAACAAGAAAAAAAAATTATAAGAACAAACAAATTTACCCAGGCTATATTTTATGGGCTGCATGGAGATCAGCAGGGAGCTAGCACTTGCTGACAGCCAAAGCAAGCGTAATGTGGCTCTGAATACATAATGCCATAACTCGATAGGGATCAAATCTGTGACATTTTAACAAGATTCATCTGAGAAAAGCTCTCATTTTTTCAGTTGGTTTATCTGTGTGTGTGCATTTGTGTTTTTTATCACCTCAAAATTTTCAGATGAAAATCTACCTTTACACAGGCGAAATATATGCCATGTGCAACACCATGCGCACACACACACATACACATACAAACTCCCACATACACACAATTACATCTGCCAGTCCACCCCTCCTTTGAGTGAGAGTGGGGAGAGCGACCTCCTGCCCCCATCTGACACAAGATCATAGCTCCCACGGAAAATCCTGAGCTACAGCATCACAGAGACATCCACATTGTGTTCACACTCAAATCTTCACACAGCGCTTTGGTCCCGAGGTGAGAGGGAATGAGTTTTTAACACAAAAATGGCACACCGCTCCATCTTTCCCTAACCTCCCATCTCTCTTAAAGATCCTATGATCTAAATGAAAAAAGACCTTGACTTGACCATGACAGCCCTAGCTGTTTATCATAGGTAATTGTTCAGTGTTTGTTGAGTTATATTATAATAAAAGTGTGTAGTCACCATGCAAGTGCAAGTCTGAGTTAGCTTTAGTGGTGAATGAACTTGTCAGCGTGTTTTACTGCACACTAACCCCAAAACTACTACCACATCTAATTAAAGCTCAATATGGTAAAACAGACAGATTTAAAGCATTTTTTTATGTACTGGGTACTTACTGTAACAGAGTTATAGTCAATCCATATGGACTATAAGGTCACAGAGGGATGCAGTCCTGCCTTAGTTTTGAACATGTTTAAAGGGATAATATCACGTAAAATCAACTTTTTTGAGCTTTATATCATGTTATAATGTTATCCTCTCATCAAAAACATACCCAGGGTATTGCTTTGACTCATTCGTGCATGTTTGAGAAATCCTGTAGTATCCTGAGGCAGCCAGGCACGGGAGCAAAAACGACCGGTTGGGCCTAGAACTGCCTTTTGGGATCAGCTCCTCCTCTCCCTCACCCCCTGGCCTGCCCTGTGACTCCTGCAGACTATCGGCAGCAACAACTAGCAAACACCCGGTGAAAACTGTCTGCTGAGCTCCTAATACTACTTCTCAGTCCAGCCCTTTTCAGATTAAAAATACCTTTGAGGAAATGTATTTTCAGATGCCAAGGAAACTACACCAAGCTTCCACATCACAGCCCGGTTTGCAGGCTATCAGCAGCAACGTCCTACAGGCATGGATCAGACGTCAACTCAATCCGTTGGAGGGAGTTGACGGATTGCAGACAGGCACGAGAAGTGATAAATGGCACAAATCCTTGGTTTGGAAAAGCCCTTCTTGCCCTGACAAGGAAAGCCTTAAGTACTTTGGTTGGAGTCCTAACTGGGCACAAATAGCTCAACCGCCATAAAATGGTGATGGGACTCCATGAAAATGGTCTATGCAATGCCTGTGGCATTGAATTAGAGACCTCGTTGCACTACTTGGGCCAATGCTTGGCCTTGAGTAGTCAAAGGGAAATATTTCTTGGAGAACCTTTTATGGATCCTGAGAAGCGTAGAACACTGAGTGTTTCTAACCTGGTGTTCTCCTTCCGAGGGATACGAAGGTTTAATTAAAAGCTCAGTGTCTCTTTTGGGGAGAGTAATAGACCCACTTATGAGGCCCCCGCTGGTCTGAATTCAAACCTTCACATCACAGGGATGAAGTACACAAGATTAGAAACACTCAGTGTCTGAGCTTCTCTGGATCCATAAAGGTTACCCCAAGAATTTTTCTTTGACTGCTCAGAGCCAGGTAGTGGCCTAAGTAGTGCAAAGAGGTCTCTAATTCAATGCCATAGGCATAACACAGACCATTGTCATGGAGTACCACCATCATTTTGTGGCAGTTGAGCAGGTTTTTCCCACCTAGAACTCCAATCAGTGTAAAGTTTTCAGAAGTCAGAGCAATGAGTGCTTTCCTAAACCTAAGATTTGGACCATTTATCAGTTTGCATGCATGCCTACAGTCTGTCAGCTCCCTCCATGGGTCTGAGTGTTGACGTCAAATCAAGGCCTGTAAGACAGTCCTACAAACCATTGTTGAGATACCTACAACAGGCTCCGGTCCTTTGAACTGGACCTGACTGCCAGCTTTTGCAAGGTAGTCAGCTCTCTTGTTACCTTAATGCCAGTATGTCATGGTACCCAATTAACAGTAACACTGTTTTCTCTCCCCAGTTGATTGAACTGAATAAGATGCTTTCTTAATGTAGTTAAATCTACATAATAATTAATCTCACTCTCCTCAGTTGTTTGTATTTTTGTTTCCCTGGCTCACATACTGTATGTTTAGGTGCAAATTAGAAGAAAAAACAAATTGATATCAGGCTTAATGCTTCATTCAGGTTTTAGAAAGCTGAAATCTGATACTTAAGCCTCTGTTTAAAGAAAATATTTCTTGAGTTAATGTAACCCCCCACCATCACCCCCACCCCACAGAAACCATCTGTCCTTTCTGTCCAAAATAACAAACCTTAAAAAAGGTTTCGCTTATTCTTGATGTGTAGATGCACGCTTGAGTCTTTTCCTGAAGTTCTGAGTTAAATAATGCCTCTGTGGATAAGCTGTTTAGCTTATTCAATGCAAAAGTCTAAACATTCTATGTTACATTGTTCACCATACAGTCCGTTGGTATTTGGGTGATTTTTTGGGGTTTTTTTTGCAATAGTTTTTGGCCTTGTTCTGGTCTGTTTACTTGACAAAAGCCCAATTGTAATATCCACATTTGGAGAGCATATTCAGACACTTTCGCAATTCAACAAGGCTACAAAAGAAAAACCTTTTTTAATTTTTCTGTCAAATTTGAATGTTTTTTTATTAGTCAGATACCACTTTAGAGTGATTTTGTGAGACAAGAAAACTGCACACCAATATAAAAATCAGTGCCATGATAAAAGTCTTCCACTCTTACATCTGTTGTGACTGTTTCCAACAAACTTCAACGGGTTAAAATGGACCATAAACTAGCATTTAAACACATAGACACACACTCAAAAAAGCTTTAAAAAAGCCAACCAATTTGTTAGGTCAGAAACCCTCCTTTGTGGGGCTATTCATGATCTTTTGTGTTGGTCAGAGCTGGGAATGTTAGAGCTAAAAAGGGGCTTTGCCACATGGGGTCCCAAGGGATTACGAGCAACCTGGGACTCTGCCTCTTTCTGCCTTTGCTGCTCATGTGCCTACAGGCGTATATGTGTGTGTGTGAGTGGTCTTTGAGGCAAACTGAAATTAAAAACATTGGTGTTTCAAACTTCTTTTTAGTTAGTAATAGCTAACATACTTCCTGTGTATGGTAATTTCATGCATGCATCCAATTGAATAAAGGCATTTTTACATATTATAGTCTTTATTTTGTTTTATACTAAACGGCTCCTTGTGTATTAAAAATACTCTCAGGTACAGGGTTAATGATGTTCACAGTAAGACATATTGTGTCACTTCCTGTATTGCTGCTGGTAGCTTGTGAAATTTATTTGTTCGAGGACTTATTTTACTTTTACTTTAAGCAAGCGAACGTCATGCTTAAAAGATAACGAATCCACCAGATAATTCAGAAGAGGTCTTTTCGCTGAGTTTCGCTCCAGGAGCTGCGAGCTGCAGGCTTGCTAAGC
>JARVGW010000682.1:72488-83582 GCA_031762495.1 Anablepsoides rubrolineatus | reverse complement strand
ATGTCTCACTACTCTATATACTACCATAATTCTCCTTGTAAGACATTATTGCACATAATATCTAATATAATGTCATGGATATTGATAAACTATGATCAGGTGTTGCCCTTGTGTTATTCACCAGTGTTACTCTGAAAAAAACAAAAACATCTAAGTCCTGCTGCTGCTGTTTCAGTCTTTTTTGCTGGTGGTGGCTTTGTGCTGTAATGCGTCTGTTTCCATATTGTGGGGGGATACGTCCCACCCGTCTCCTACACCTACACCAGCAGCTATTTGGTCACCAGTGAAAGCGGTCCATTATAGCAACACTTTCCTAAAATAATCACGTAACTCAACTTTGCCAACAAAGGACTGGGGTGATTTTTTTAGGAAGGTGATAATAGTTTCTCCATCCTGGTGCTACCTGGCTGTGCTGTTGAGAGCTACTAAGAGAAGCTAGCTTGATACTCACAGTTAGCCATCTGAGCTTGATTGCGTTTTTCCCCTTTGAGACGTATACCACCCTTTTTATTGCTTCTTTTCACAAGAAACCTGATTTTATTTTTCTCGCAGTCATGTTAGAAGAAATCCCAAATTTGACTTTGCTGCTTTCTCTCAACTTTTGTTGTCATTATGCCTGATCCCCACAACTTTAGATGCTGATTTTGTGTGTGTGTGTGTGTGTGTGGGAGGGGGGGGGGTGTTAGGTTTAGGACACACAACATATTCTTCCCTTAAAATGATACATTCTCTGTTTAAACTTTTGATCTGTGATTTGTGTTCTATTCTGAATAAAATATTAGATGTTGGCACCTCCACATCATTGTGTTCAGTTTTTATTCATTTGTTTAGTGTCCCAACGTTTTTGGAATCCGGTTCTTAGTAATCATAAATGTTTCAGAGTTTGATAGATGCTCACCTCCAGGGTGAAGGACAACACAACATCAGACTTGGACAGCATATTCTCATCCTCCTGGCCCATGTCCATAATAGATGTGTTGTGGCCTCGTTTTAGCTTCTGCAGCTTGAACTCTCCTCCTTTGGACACTGGCATGCTCTCCAAGTTTGCCATCAACAGATTAACAGAAGATCGCAGCTCCTCAATGTACATGGCCTCCATGTCTCTAGAGACGAACTTCGGAAACCTTCCACCAACCTTAGCAAAACAGAAATAACTATTAACAATGGAGCTCAGATAACACATTACAATGACAATAATAAAAATCACAAAGCACAAAGTTTTTTTGTAAAATAAATTGGTTTTGTACAACAGAAAAATGTATAATAATCATATATGTACATATTTATTTTGAACACCAAGTTGAAAAATATACAATTCTGATAGGAATTTTTTAGCTAACTGCTAGTCAGAATTCAGTCAAGTTTGTGTGGCAAATATCTTTCTTTGTGTAGCTGTAAACATGACTATTCCACCTTTTGCTTTACTTTCTATGTAAGTAGATTACCTGAAGGCTCGTGCCTTCACCCTAAACTAATAGGTTAAACCAGGGATCATCAATTCAGGTCCTCGAGGTCCGCAGCCCTGAATGTTTTACTTGTTTCTCTGCTCCAACACACCTGATTTGAATGAATAGATGATTATCAGGCTTCTGCAGAACTTGGAAGAGGTAATTCACTGACTGAATCAGGTGTGTTAGAAAAGGGGAAAAAGTAAAACATGCAGGGCTGCGGACCTTGAGGACCAGATTTGATGATCCCTGGGTTAAACCATACTGAGGAGGCCTACTAATTAAGTACTACTTAGGTTCAGCTGTGTTGAACCAGAGAAGCACATAAAACATGCTGGACACTAGTCCTTGAGGACTGACCTTGGACACCACTAGGTTAAACAAAGGTGTTTGTTGAATCCTGACTGATTTGGAAAAAGAAAACTGCCTAAAGGTTTTGCTAAATAAGCAAAAGGTGAAATAATACATTTTACAGCAGGACAATGCATGATCCTATACCATCGTGGTTCTTTAAAAAAAAGAGCTGAACTTTGCTGATCTCACACACACATACACACATCTTTGTTGACCTTATTCACCCTTTTTCAATCGGACTCATATACCAACGTGTGAGATCATAAGATTAGCAGTGAACTCTTCCCATATCACAAATACTCAATTACCAGCCTTTTCTTTTAAAATTTATCACAAAAATATAAAAATCGTTTCACTGAATCATGAATAAAAACTGTCAAATTAGTAATGTGAAAGATGAAGTAATAAGGTTTCTAAAACAGTTATTGTAGACTTGATGTTAAAAGTCTAAGTTCTTGATGTTTAACACCTTTTAGAAGGAACCAATATATTCTCTCTCTTCTATTAAAAAATTGACAAGTGACCCAGGTTAAAAGGCTATAAAGTTTTGTCAATTTGAAGAAAAGGAGTTAATATCTTGGTCAGATTAAATTTTAGTAACTTAATTTTATTTCTGCAGATCAGAAGAAAATCA
The DNA here is from genome assembly GCA_031762495.1 of Anablepsoides rubrolineatus. Taxonomy (NCBI): domain Eukaryota; kingdom Metazoa; phylum Chordata; class Actinopteri; order Cyprinodontiformes; family Rivulidae; genus Anablepsoides; species Anablepsoides rubrolineatus. The sequence goes on along the minus strand of JARVGW010000682.1, from coordinate 81,146 downwards.
AGATGCCTCAGATATTGAGTCTCCCGGCTGCCTTGCAGACCTGAATGTGTATATTCCTACAGTTCAAAAGCTCACACAAGGTAGAGACAGCGTCGGGTCTCAGTCAGGGGTGTGTCAGCTCCAAGTGGGGACTTCGATTGACCGAAATCCAGGCTGAGGTTAAACTGTCTGAACTGCCTTCTGTCACTCAAGCCTTGGCCAGCTGTTCCAGCTGTTCCAGCTTGCTTTGATCAGACCCCAACCGGGGTCTGCAGGTAAACCTCTGGTCAGATTAAATATTAGCATTTTTTATTCCTGCAGTCTTCACTGTAGATTAAAGATTAAATTACATTTTTCCTCAGATGATTGATTTCTCCATCTCAGTACCTCTTGATGGTTCGAGAGTCAAAGCAGAACTGGTTTCTTCCAGTCTCACTCACCATGCAGCTTGTGAGTAGTCAAAATAATTATTTCTCAGGGTCACTGCTATAAAACCAAAAGCATTTCTTTTGGGGAAGAACACTTTCTCTGTTTATGTTATTATTATTGCCGACAGAATGGCATCACCACACACACACACACACACACACACACAGACACACACACACACGCACACACACACAGCTGTGTTATCTGCTCAGGAGAGAAACAGTTAGTTACATTTAATACTGGATGTTAAACTTATTGACAGATTCACTTCACAGTATAATCATACACACTCCAAATAAAATACCTTTAAAAAGAAAAATAATGTCACAGAAATGTAAGGATTTGTTTTTATAGTGCTGGGCACGTTAACGCGTTATTATCGCAATTAACGGCGATAATTTTTTTAACACAGGTTAATGCAGTTTCTTTATATTTCCCCATCTGATCTCTATTCTCTGTGCTGCCTGTGAAAACGCTCATCCACAGACACACACAAACCCAGTGGTCGCTGCGGGGAGGCGAGATCTTGATCACTATTGACTTTAGATAGCCTTCATTGCGCGTCTCATCCAATGAGAGCCTTTTGTTAATGAGTGTGCAGCCGCTCACCTGAACTGCAGCTGCAGCTGGAGCAGAAACATGCCTGAAGCTGCCAGATTCTTCAGGGCAGTTTTTAATTTTAAAACCTTTCCTAACAGTGGGTTGGAATGAAGTAAAGTTCTCTGTAAGAGCTGCAACGCTAAACGGTGTCACCACCGGAGCAGTTTGAGCCTGAAATATCACTTCAGTTTAAAACCAGGGTCAACAAACAGAGGGAGGTTTTGGGAGAAAAAGAAAAAAGTAAGACCGGCTTGATTTGCCTTATTTGTTTAAAGTTTTTGAAAATGCATTGCCCCTTTTCTAGATAAAACATTACCTAAAGCGCTCTAAACCTATTTGAGTCAGGTAAATTTTGTGCAGCATAATGAAATAAATCAGGAATTGAAGATTTCTTTGTAATTCCAACTGAGTATTATGACAAATCAAAGATAGATGAAGCCCCAGTTGTCTGGAAAAAATACAATCAGCAAATAAAAATTTAAATGAAAAAGAAAAGAAAAACTGTACAAAGTGTGTCAAACATGTATTGCAACATACAAACGTATGCATTCAGCCACAGTAAAGTGATTGTTTCTAAAAAATAAAAAAAATTGAGATTAATCGCAATTAATTTGCAAAAATATCTTGATATTATTCACGATTAAAATTTTTAATCTATGCCCAGCACTAGTTTTTTATAATGATTCAAAAGATTAAACAGGTTTTCATGTCAGAACTATCTGCCTGACAAAGACAGATTAATGAAAGCTAGGGCAGAATGTCTCTAAGACACCTTTTTCAGTTCAGTTTAAGAGAATCATGACCTGTAGGATCATGTTAATGCTACAGGATCTTTTTTAATACCTTTAATGATAGTGGCACAAAATGTATTTTTTGCTGCACAAACCAGCACAAACATTTGAAACCAATTTTTTAGATTTGAAAAAGTGTGTGTGTGTGGGGTGGTGGTGGTGGTGGGGGGGGGGGGGGGGTCTAACTTTACTCAGGTCCACAGTGGACTGCTGTGATCCTAGAATAATTCCAGTCTTAAGCTTGTTTTATACCTCAAGTCCACGTCTTCGTAGGAAAAACGTCATTCAAAAATGAAAGTCTGACAAACGTAGCAGGACCCACTTAGATTTCTTCTCAAATCTTTCTTCTCATTTCTGACTCCAATCAGGTTCACAGCAGTGCACGAGCCTCAGAGTAAAGCCTTCATCGTATTGGAAACCCAAACAAAACACAGCAGAGCAGAGCAGATTGTCCCAGGCTGCTCTACACACAGACTCTACAAAACTAACAACTTCTACTGATACCTTCATGATTTAACCATTTAACCTCTTCAGGTTCTTCCTGGTTCCTAGGGTTAACATTTTTATGTCAGACGTGTAGCATGAACAACCGTGACCTCTGGAATGACCTTTTGACCACTACCGGTCATGTCTCACATCTAACTGAACTTTGGTTTTGAAAAAGCTGTTTTAGAGACAAAACTCTATTTTAGCTTCAATAATCTGAACTTGTCTGCAAATAATGCAAAAGTCTATTTTTATCTTTTGAGATTCATAATAAAAAAAAGAAAATAATCATTAATCATCATTAATCATCATACTGTGATCTGAATATGAATTTCTGAACTATCATTAATTTTCACACCAGTGTTAATTTAACTGAGTGTTCTTTTTTTTCATGAGCAGGAGAAAACAAAACCCATGTGTGTGTGTGACACGATGCCATTCTGTCCAGTAAACATATTTCTACCAGAAAGAAATATTGGGCCTCATGAAAGAACATGTTCGTATTCTTATCCTAAATTTTTCTTACTTTTGTTCATATGAAGGGTTTGTACGAACACGTCACGTCAGATTCAACAAACTTCTATCTTCAGCATACATGTCAACTTCTTCGGACATTTATCTGTATAAAAAGCCTAAAAAATTTTGCAAAAAATCTGTACAACTTGCACCCACGGGGTGGATTGGGGGGTGGGTCTGTCTGCTACGGACATGAAAACGCCTGCTGCAAAAAAGAAAAGGAGAGCAGAAAAACTTTTTTAAATCATCCTACAGGCTCTAACATGTTAGATAAATTTGAAAATGAGGTTTTGAAAAAATCTGTGAGATTGCTCTATACGTCCGTATACCTGCAAAATGACATAAAATCCTTATAACTTACGGACAATCCGTACAAGTTGAAATGTATGCTTCAGGAAAAGTGTGTAAATGAGCAGCATAAACCTGATGATTGTGTATCCAGGCGCTCTTGAACAAGGAGAGTAGATTAGCATAATTACCCCCCAAAAAAGACCATATAAGGCTACATTTCCTGCCCCACATACCAGGAAGTGTCCATTCATAAATGACATCGCAAAGTAAAAAAGAAGAACTTTATGAGTTTGGAGATTATAGCCCTGCTCTCAGAGATCCAGAAAAAAAGAGTCATTTTTAGCAGCTCAGCTGTGGCATTAAATGATCTGCTTTAAAGCAGAGGAATGAAATGTTAATCTTGTGTCTCCTGTGGGTCGTACAGTCACAGAAATAAAAATCTAAATCATATTTATCTCTACTCCTGCTCCGGTTTTACTTTGGTCAAATATTTTTAAATTAAGTGTAAACAACTGTGTTACATAGTTTTTATTTATTCTGAAGACGAGCAGTCTGGCACTGCTACCCCCCACCCCTGCCTGGCCGTCTCCCCCCTCCCGACCGTTGCAAGTGGTGTCAGATGCGGTTCTAAAAAAAAAAGCATTTAAAAATGTCTCCAAACTTCAACTAATGCATAATTTAAGTTGGTTTATAGTTTGACATCTTCATATTAATATTGTAGTGTTAAACAACAGCATTAATAGCCAAATTAATTAAATCTAACCAATTTATTTCATTATTAAAATCTAATTACAATTCAAACTGAATATTGTCAACATTATTATGGGGTGTGATTTATTTTCAACACAAAATATCTTCAAAATAATGAAATATAAATTTATTAATGAAGAAAATCCATCTGGATAACAGCAGACTGAGGCTTGTAAAATATACCACAGGTCTGGACCACACGTGAATTTTGTTCGTATCTGAAGAAAATCTTAGAATACGAAAAAATTGGTGAATGCCACAAATTCTCCTAAATCACTTGTACGCAAAACTTAAGAACAAATCTGCTCGTACGAATGGTTCTTGCATGAGACCCATTGTGTCTTCTGTATCAAGACCTGGTATTATTTGTTATGACTAGTCACACAGTTGTAAGCAGGGTCTGAACCTGGGAAACCAGGCCAGTTTTGGTTTTCAGTGAGTGCTGAGCTGAGATTTGCTGAGGAAGCTGGAAGCTTCGGAACCTAAGATGGACCAGAACCATTTTGGGAAAATGTAATTTTTGATTACTGAAAACGAGGAATTTGTGCCAACCTGGAGGGTCTGATAAGGCTGTTTGTTATGGTGGGGCAAGGTTCTTTTCTGCAAGAATGTATCTGTAATGACCTCCAGGGTAGATCAACTTCAGGGGTCCAATACGCCTCACCTCATGAGACAGACAAATGTCTCCAACTTTGCTAATAAACTGTACCTAACAAGACATTACATTTAAATGTTCGCAGAACAATCCTAGTTAAACAGCTGAGGCAAAACTTGATTGTATTCTTTCTGCGGCCTTGGAGGATGTTCATTTAGTTGTTTAATTTTGTAGAAAAAGAGCAGATCACAGACTTCAGATCAATGACTAAAGTCATTTCAAATGGTAACTTTCTGGCTTTAAGAAACACTAAAAGACATCAAGAAAGAAAACGTGGTAGTCAGTAACGGTTATTTTTTTTAGACCAAGCAGAGGGAAATAATTATGGAATGACTCAAATCTGAGGAAAAATGATGGAATCACCCTGTAAATTTTCATTCCCAAAACTAACACCTGCATCAAATTAGATCTGCTCACTATCTAAAAATGAGTGATCACACCTTGGAGAGCTGTTGCACCAAGTGGACTGACATGAATCATGGCTCCAACACCAGAGATGTCAATTGAAACAAAGGAGAGGATTATCAAACTCTTAAAAGAGGGTAAATCATCACACAGGGTTGTAAAAAATGTTGTTTGTTCACAGTCAGCTGTGTCTAAAATCTGGACCAAATACAAACAACAAGGGAAGGTTGTTTAAGGCAAGCATACTGGTAGACCAAGGAAGACATCAAAGCATCAAAACAGAATCTTAAAACAATATGTCTCCAAAACAGAAAATGCGCAACAAAACAAATGAGGAAGGAATGGGAGTAAACTGGAGTCAACGTCTGTGACTGAACTGTAAGAAACCGCCCAAAGGAAATGGGATTTACATACAGAAAAGCTAAACTAAAGCCATCATTAACACCTAAACAGAAAAAACAAAGTTACAATGGGCTAAGGAAAAGCAGTCATGGACTGTTGATGAAAGTCAGATTCAGTGATGAATCATGAATCTGCATTGGGCAAGGTGATGATGCTGGAACTTTTGTTTGGTGTCGTTCCAATGAGATTTATAAAGATGACTGCCTGAAGAGAACATGAGAATTTCCACAGTCATTGGTGAAATGGGGCTGCATGTCAAGAAAAGACACTGAGGAGATGGCTGTCATTACATCTTCATATGCACAAGTTTACCTTGATATTTTTGGACACTTTTCACATGACGCATGAAATCATTTTTCCAGATGATAATACATCCTGCCATAGACCAAAAACTGTGAAAACATTCCTTGAAAAAAGACACATAAGGTCAATGTCATGGCCTGTAAATAGTCCAGAGCTCAATCCAATTGAAAATCTTTGGTGGAAGTTGAAGAAAATGGTCCATGACAAGGCTCCAACCTGTAAAACTGATCTGGCAACAACAATCAGAGAAAGTTGGAGCCAGATTGATGAAGAGTGTTTGTCACTCATTAAGTCCATGCCTCAGAGACTGTAAGCTGTTAGAAAAGCTAGAGGTGGTTCAACAAAATACTAGTGATGTGTTGGAGTCTTCTTTTGTTTGATTGTTTTTCTTGATTGCATCATTTTTTTTTCAGAATTGAGTGATTCCATATTTTTTCCCACTGCTTGGCCAAAAAAAGTAGCTGTTACTGACTGCCACAATTTATTTTCTTGATTGTTTTTAGTGTTTCCTAAAGCCAGAAATACTCCATTTGAAATGACTTTAGTTTTGTGTCATGTCTGTGATTGGTTTTTTTCTACAAAATTAAACAACTGAATGAACATCCTCTGAGGCCGATGATTCCTTAATTTTTGTGAGGGGTTGTAGATATAGATGCAGAAGTTAGACTCGGGGCCACACACACAGATCGTGGCTCTGAAAATCAGATTTTTTTAAATCGGAGAAATAAACCTTTTAATTGAACTTGGTTTTCTGCGCAATTATTAGGGCACCCAATGAATGGATGGATGGATGGATGGATGGATGGATGGATGGATGGATGGATGATCCTGGTTTCATGACAGTAATTTGCTGACCCTTCCAATCGTCTTTATTTCTTACCCGAGCAATCTGATCTGCCATCTGTAAGCGTCCATCCAGTTCTCTTCTGATCTGGGCCGCCTGCTCATCTGGGTTATCCAGCTGGCAAAACAAAACAATGTTCTGTGTAAAGTTCTACTGAAACGACATTTAAATGATGTTTAAAACATACAGCAATTTATTCAAATTGATTTAATATGAAAAACAGAAGCTAAACTTTAAAATGACAGAGATTTGAGAAAAAAAGTCCAATCTATCATCACATTCTGAAATGAACACATTTGTAATATTTATACAAAACAAATTCAATTCAAAATTCAAAATACTTTATTTATCCCAGAGGGAAATTAGGTAAATCTGTACTGCAATATGTTTTAAAGACAATATTATCGGTAAAATTCTCTCAAATCATGACCTTTTCCAAAAATCACTGTCTTTGTAACAACTAACTCTTGTAGATATACAATATCAGTTAAAAATACAACTATTAGCAAACTTCCTTTCAATCACTCTGAAAATAATTTACCACGTTTTAATGCCTGTTTCTAATCTGGTCCCTAAAGAGTTAATGCTCCTGAAAGTGGGTGGAGTTGTGTGTTCTGCAGCTGCAAGGTGTGTGTGAGCTTGAGGGGTAATTTAGCTCTGTGTTTCTGAGAGTTCAGCATGACTTGTGGACTAACAGCAGCTCCTTTTGCCTGGATTTATGGTGTTTTCAGTTCACAATCGACCCTGGTTTTGCACGTTAAGGACCATTATATTAGCTTGTAGCTCCGCTGCTGATAAATGCTGTTTTTAGAACATGAACGGACACCTAGTCACATGCAGAGTCTGTGTTTGTAATTCTTGCTGTAGAACAGAAGAGTAATTATATTGATAAGGTTATCACAATAGACTAAAACCTCTATGATAGTGTACCATAGTGATGTGCCATGGCTTCACTTGTTGCATCTTACTTAAAAAAGAAATTAGCTTGCAAAGCTATACCAACAATTTTACACTAAAAAGCATTATGACATGGCCATGAAACATATGACAATGTTTTCGTACTGTTTATATGTTATTTTTTCTGAGATTTTTTTTGTCAATCGTACCACAGCTACACCTAGCAGCATGAAATTTGGTAGGAATACAGATGTAGCTGACCTACACTGCGCTAGCAAACAGTTTTGCGAAGACCCCATATTTCAAGTGAGGAAGCTATTTTAAAAGATGACATAAAAAAAATATATCTTAAAAACTACTCAACATAGGAGCTTCTGAATTTTGTTATTGTTTAGCACTGATGAAGGGCTATCATTTCATGATATTAATGTGTTTCTATACAACTGCCACCTAGCAGTAGGCAAAACAATCAAAACAAGACTGAAAATTGTTCTTTGAAGTCTGTACATCCATAAACATGATCAAATCTTGATGAAATTTGGCACAGATGTTGCCTTATTTGACCTACACTAACTAAGAGTCCAACAGCCCCATATGCATGTTCATTAACTCCACACAAAATGTCCTCCACCCAAAACAGCTTCTACTCAAAACGGTCTCGGTGGATCATTTTTATAAATGCATCTAAAGTCCAATTTCTCGGACAGATTATATGACATCATCCATGTGAATGTGGTTTGTTTCATTATCACTCTGATGGAAATTTTGTGACTGATTAATTGAATGTTAGATGTACAGTAGTATTGTATTTTATCTTTTCTGATCATTTCAGCCTTTATGGGTACAGCAGATAAAGAGTTGGTGTGTGTCTTATCATGTGTTCTGTCATTTAGCCTAAACAAAAATGAGTTACATTCTGACATCTGATGTAAAAAGTAACACCTCCAGGGATGTAACCAGGAAGAGATGTACATTATAAGTTCAATTCATGATTATAGTAGAAAGAGGTTGTTCGTGTTTTGCAGCGTCTGCTCAGAGCAGAGTTGCTCTGTTTGTTTTGATTTAGCCCAAGGTCTGCAAGAGGCTGTGTGCTGTACTATGAACCTGATTGGAGTCAGAAGATTAAAAATAAAGTTTTAAAGAAGAAATCTAGCAAATTCCTGTTTATTCGGACATACCATTTTGAACAACGCAGATTTTTCCTACAACTCTACTCAAATAGACAACGAAGAACAGATGTACAGTGGGTTGCAAAAGTATTCATACCCCTTGAACTTTTCCATATTTTGTCACATTACAACCACAAACAT
>JARVGW010000682.1:25145-48765 GCA_031762495.1 Anablepsoides rubrolineatus | reverse complement strand
GCATGAGTAAACAATGAGTATGTTGGTTTTAGAAGTAACTAGCCTTTATGGGTAAAGCATTAATACATGTGTTAATTTATAGCTTAAGTCAGAACCATCCTTAAATAATGATGTTTTCAAGGTTAAATAACCTTTTATTAATGATTAATTAAGGCTAAATAAGTTGTAGTTATTATAAAGTGTTACAAAAACACACACTTACGAGATGAAGTTCAAAAGCATAAGATGCCTTGAGTACAGACTCCTGTGTGGTTGTGTTAAAAAGTCTGTTGTTTATCCATTTATCATATTTAGCTTTGTGCAACGTTTTGCATTTGAGTATGAATATATAAGGTTCAATTTATCTAGACCTCAGATAACCATTGAAGTGTATCAGACCTCCAGATATTTAGGTGAAGCTTCTAACCTTTCCTCCCAGAGATTTGCTTCAGCTGATCTAGATGTAGTCTGCTTCAAAACACCGTATTATATCCACATCTGAACTGTGATTTTAATCAGATGTCTACTTCAGATGTGATTTTTGTTTCTTTTGCATAATATTTTAAAATCCACCTTGTAAAGATCATGGAGGACATCTTGAGGAGCTTTTGCTTCTGCCATGCTTTTGAAATCCAGTAAGAAATGTTTTTACAGCCTTCAGAAACAGTTTAGCTGACGTGTTGACCATTCTTGACAGATTTCAAGTTGCAATTGTATTGGGAAAGGCCTAATTACAATGACTAAAATATGAAATTATTTCATGTAGTACTGTCGCTGTCACTGCAAGTTTATAATTCTCTTTGCAGTTGTCTTGCATTGGTCAGACTTTAATGAAACTCTCAGAAAGAAAAAACCTTTGAAGTCAACCAGAATAAAGACTGATGCCACAGCTAATCAGCCTTTGCTCAATCTCTGTGAATATGTTTAAGTTATAGCCATTTTTGCATTTGCTAGTTTTTGACATGAACAACACATAATCCAGGTGCTAACTGACAGCATGAAATCAATGCTTCAAATGTTGTCATTGTGTTAAAGTCAACTGTCTGTTAGCAAAATAACACGAGTTTTAATGAAACTTCAGAGTGTAATATGTGTGTGTATATACAGTACCAGCAACTGCAACCAACTGACATAAAAAAAAGGTTATAAAAAAGCTTGTAAAATTACGACGGAGTATTAGGGTCACATAACGAGATTTTTTTTTTAATTACGAGAATAAAGTTGTATAAAAATAAAGTCGTACTTTTATGAGTTTAAAGTCATAATATTATGACTTTAATCTTGTAATGAGTTTAATCTCATAATAATACGACTTTATTCTCATAAAATTATGACTTTAATCTCGTAATAATAAAAAAAAATCTCTTGGTGTGGCCCTAATACTCTGTCGTATAAAATTGACAGATATTTTGCTAAATTTTTCATGGTAGTGCGACACATTTCATTATTTGTTTGTTTGTTACTTTGATTTTAATTTTGTATAAAGTTTAAAATAAAAAACGCCAATCATTTCCCTAAAGCTGTGTCACAGTAACCCAAACACTAAACTGTTACCAGGAAATGAAACAGCCAGGATTCAGAGTGACTAGAGGCGAGACCACACTTGTCAGCACCTGATGTGCTCCTCTGGGTGTACATGTTGAGTCAGAAGACACACCCTGTACTTGGTGTTAGTCACTGTGTCTGCACCAGGGGGGATGAAAAACATAATGTGTGTTCATCTGCCCTAAGGACACAATTTCTTTACCCAGCAGTGATGATCAGTATTTGCACTCAGCAGAGCAAACACACAAGCTGATCTAATGTATCCACCTCCTGAGGCCCATGTTTGTGTTTCCTTCAGCTTTATAATTTCACAGGTGTAATTAAGATGAAAGAATGTGTTGAAAACAATTTCCAGAATCTACACCGAGATCTAACATTGAGTTTAAAGCATCACATATTGGAAAGTCTTGCATTCTGACTCTAGTTGTGAAGAATGTTCAGGGTTTGTTCAGACATGCTTGGTAGTGTTAAAAAAAATTCCCTTTTCCAGTTTAGAGAAAAGAACAACAGACAGAAAAAAACTGTTTTGTTTATGTACAAACTAATACACTATCAGAATTTTATATATTTATACTTCTCATTCAACCACAAATAAATTCACTCTATCTAGGAGACACAATATGGGTAGTTTTTATTTTTTACAATAACAAGCTGGAATGAAAACAAGCAAAAATGAAATAAAAGTAACGACTTTACTTCTTGTCTTTCTTAAAAAAATATAAGGAGTAGAAGTAAAAAGTAGGCTGAAAAATAATTACTCAAGTAAAGTACAATTAACAAAGTATTTGTACTTATTTACTTTACAACTCTTCTGATTAGACTCTATAGATAATTTGTACATGTTAGTTTGGTAGAGACCTAATAGAGTGCTGTGTGAGTGGGTAAATGAGGACACAGATTGTAGTGGAAGAACTTTGAGTGGGTCCTGGTTGGGTGGAAAGGTGCTATATAAGTACATTTACTATTAGTGTTATACTGTATGTTTCAACAATTGTGTGGGTCTATTTTTGCATTTGTCTTAGTTTTATTTATTTATTTTTTCCCATGGATTCTGTTTTTTAAACCTGTTCAAAATAAATAAGTCAATTAATAAATCACAAGGCTTAAATATTTAAATGTTTACTTTTGGCACTCAAACAAATATTTGAACTAATGTAATTAAAAACATTTTTAAAAAATTCAAGAGGAAGTTTTATTTCTTTAAACTTTCCTTCTTTTCAAGTGCGTAAGGTAAAGCAGTGATTGCTAGCTTCTGCCTGGTCTAGACTTGTGCAGAGTGACAGATTCTTTGTGTGTTGATTCAGAAGTAAAGGGAGTGCTGGTAGAGGGTGTGACTCTGACACACACTTGATCACACTGTCCAGGTGAGCCAGCGTCTATAAAGCAGTCCCTGCTTTAACATGGAGAACGTTACAAACTAAAGACTGTCAGGTAAGTTGGACATCAGAAACCACGCTCAGCTGCAGAGAATTCTGGTTCTTTCTGCTGATGGATTCTTTGTTTGTTTACATATTTCAGATTCTTAACAAGATCCCAGGATGATAATTCTTCTGCTTCTAGCTGGTAAGACTTTGTTTCCTTTGCTGTACTGCAACTCTTTAGTTTGTTTCACAGAACCCACAGAACCTGTGTCTTCCTATCAATGTTTGATATACGTGCAAACTTATTTTCTGTATGAGATGAAGAGAAGTCAAGGAATTTACAAGAACCTTTTCTTGAAGACAATTTGCAGAAAAATACAAACAAATCTCAAATTCAACATGTAAAAACTAGAAACTTTCTACTACTGCTTGAAATGTCAACACTGATCAAACTCTCCACCCAGTGATTCTTTCTTTTTTAATATTTTAAGCAGACAAAATGCTGACATTTGGTTGTATAAACTATAGTAGAAGGTAAGAGACAACCAAGATCAATGAAATGTTAAAGGGGCAATCCAATTATCACTGAAGTGATGTTCAGTCTAATATAACTGTTATCAACAGTGACATCAGAAGGCTAGGCTTATGGTTAGCCAAACAAGTACCAGTTTGTTTGTTACTTTGTTTTTGTTATTTTTTCAGGCTTAAAAATCTACGTTAGCTTAAAAAAATGTTCCCAACTGAACAACATCCATGTCACTTCTGGAATCATTTGTCTCCATGTTGTTCATCATTTTAAAACTGTTTTATTATCTGACCATGAGGATTTCCCAGCCTGAAGCCAGAGCTCTGATTCTCCTCACAGGTTAGATTTACCAGTTTGCATAACGGACCAACAGATCTGTTGAAGATGCAGTTAACCTGGCTCTTCATAACATCCTGCAACACCTGGAATCTCCCAACACCTATGCCCTGATACTATTCATTGACTTTAGCTCCGCCTTCAATACTATAAAACTACAGCATATGATAGATAAATCATCAAAAATTACAGGCTGTGCCTTCCCATCCATTGACACATTGTATTATAGACGCAACAAGCAACAAAGATCATCTCAGACCCCACTCATCCTGCATATCATCTGTTTACACTTATGTCTTCTGGAAGACGCTACAGGTCTTTATCAACAAAATCAGTCAGATTCAAAAACAGTTTTTTCCCAACTGCTGTACGGTCACTAAACCAGATCATTAACTGATATCTTTAAGTACACACATTGTTTGTATTGTTGTTTGTTCTGACACAGAGATGTAAGCATGTCATGCTGTACTGGAAATAAATTCAGATTCAGATTCAGATTAATAAATGAATCTGAATCTGAATCTGAATTATCAGCAGGTACTTTGGTGTCATTTCAGGCCTGTTTGTAATTTTTAGTTTGTATAATTTCTTGCACCTTGCACAACCGTTTGGAAGCGTGGAAGAGCTTGTGCAAATGTGTGTAATAAATGTCTTTTTACAAGCTTCTAAGTGACTCATTAAAAACAAAGAAGATCAAACTATTGTTACAATTAAAGACCCACCATTTATAACACATCATCTAAGATAAGTTTGTGGAAACAAAAATCACCAAAACAATTCATCTGAATAATTAAAACCCAGTATAACTTAGTCCTTCCCTTTTTCATTTCCAACCAAAAGTTTGTATCTAATCACTTTATTCTTTGATTATTTTGATAAAGAGATAAAGGTTGAACGCTTCTTTGGAGGAGGTGGGGAGTAGTGAGGGATGGGGGGACTCAGCTTGTGTTGGAAGTAAAAAAGTGGGGGTTTGAGGAAAATAGGGTGGAACCACTGCCCTAAGTACTATTCATAGTATAAGATTTGTATACAGTAACATATTAGCATCACTAATTTAAGTCAACCCTGTTTTTGAGTTAGCAAAAAATCTCCTGATCCACTCAATATATTGTAACGAAACTTTTAACAACAGATTAACATATAGAGTCAATCCAACCACAAGTAACTGAACTTTGCAAACTATATCACTAGAATCTGGAGTGTTAGTCATAGTTAATCCCCAAAACATTCTCTGATTACGATGTATCACAATATTATATGAGACTGTACATAGTAGATGGATAGTAAACTGTGTTATTGCTGAGACTCTAATTTGAGCTGTTGGAATAATGAGTTTATGTTTTTGTTCTTCACAGCTGTAGCAGCAGTGTCTGCATCTCACAATGACTGCTCTCAGGGGGCATGTTATCCACTCAGCAGAGACCTCCTGCTGGGCAGATCTCACCTGCTCCATGCCTCCTCCACTTGTGGCCTTACCGGCTCCGAGGTCTACTGCACCCCATATCAACAGGTACCATGTTAGTTTTAGAAACAAATTATCCATTTTTTATCTTATACCCTATCTTATCATCTTTTTTATTAAAAGTCTAGTATTCCATGAAGGAATGCATATTGCCTTCACCTTTCATGATAGAGTTTTAGGCTATGATCACTGATGGCAAATGACTTAATGTTGTTGTGGACAAACCTTAAAATAATGTGTTGTGAGATGTCACACTCAGAGTACTGTATGTGTTGAGAATAACTCTCAGATACCACTGAATCCAATTTTAGCTCAATGGCCCTCATGCAAGAATATGTTTGTATTCTTATCCTAAATTTCTCTTACTTTTGTTCGTATGAAGGGTTCGTACGAACATGTCACATCAGATTCAACAAACTCTTCTATCTTCAGGAAAAGTGTGTAAATTTGATGCGTAAACTGATTAATGCGTATCAGGTGCTCGTGCACAGGGAGAGCAGATTAGCATAATTTCCACCCCCAAAAACGTCATATAAGGATTATTATTATAAGGAGTTCATTTATAAATGACATTGCAAAGTAAAAAAGAAGAACTTTACGAGTTCGAAGATTGAAGTTCTGCTCTCAGAGATCCAGAAAAAAACTGTCATTTTTAGCAGCATCAGCTGTGGAATTAAAGGATCTGCTAAAGCTGAGGAATGAAATGTTAATGTTAATTAATCTCCTGTGGGTCGAACAGTCACAGAAATAAAAATCTAAATCATATTCATCTAGTCCTGCTCTGGTTTTCCTTTGGTCAAATATTTTTAATTTAAGTGTAAACATCTGTGTTACATAATTTTAGGCATTTTATTTGCTATGGTTGATTAAATGTGGCAGACATTTTGAACTGAATTTGAAAAGTTATTTTATTATAGATGTATTTTCAGTCTTTCTATAATGAAGCTTTCATACAGATTTGTTTGGTGGTTCATGAGATTTTAATTTGAAGTCCAAGTTTAAATAAAAGATCTTGCACAACCACACCAGATTTTACATCAGTACACACACAAACACAGACACACACAAGCAAAAGCATTATCTCACACCTTTCAGTGCGAGCTATACATTAGTTTCAGATGTAGAAAAGTTCCAACTAACCCAAGAGTTAAATTACAAATGCTGCTCATCTAAAAATACACATTTTACTGCCAGTGGTCACTCAGGTCACATCTTCACTTCACAGTCCCTCCAGCAGATATTGATCTGCAAAGAGATGAATTTGTGAAACTGTCTGAGTTTGGAGCCAGAGACCTGTGTTGAAACTTGCCTGATGGCTCAGAAAAATCAATCCATAACTGGATCTGAGTGCTGATTTGGAAATAAGAGCCACTGTTCAGAGCAGAGGGCAACAAGCAAGAGCCAAGCCTGGTGTGTTGCAACTGAAAATAAAGGAAAAAGAGCCTCACATTTGTGTTTAACGTTCCTTGTTTTAGCTTTATGTTAGCTTTGTAAGAGAAATTATAGAACAGAAAGGTTAAGAGCAGCTGCTCCTCAGTTCAACAACTGTTGTACACAATATGCTGTTTAAGTGAGTCGAAGAGAAATCATAGACCAAATTCACCAGATTTGTAAAGTCTATAATCAGTCTGAGCCTGTCTCTGAGCAGGTAAAGGAACCCATCTATGGATCCAGAGAAGCTTAGAAAACTGAGGGTCTCTAATGTTGTGTCCTTCATCTGAGGGACACCAAGGTTTGATTAAAGCTTATTTTGGGGGAAGCAATGGGTCCACTTACGAGACTAACTTACAAAGCTGTTTTATAGGGAGATGTGAGTCTCAAACTGGTAAACACACAGCACTTCTTTGCACAATTACAATTTGCTATTATTACAATATGGGTTTATGCAACATTTGGAAGAAAACCTTCACATATTAAGAGTTGAGGCCAAATATTACCATACAGAGTATGAGAAGACAACATTGTTTTCTTACCGTCTGACACTAAATTAAACTAAACCTTCCCTTTTTTAGGTCAGTTTGGATTTCTACAAACATTTCTATTCATTAAATGCCTGATGAGTTAGTTTTTTTCTTTATTACTCTCTCTTTACTACGTGTGATAGGTCAAATGCAAAGCGCAAATTTAGTTATTTATGACAATATGCATTGATGACAATACAATTAAACACTATCAAAAACCAGATATTGTGCAGTTTTAGTGAATCTTAGCCTTAAAGTTTCTTCAAATGAGAAATTACTCAAAACTAAAATATATTTTTCACAAATGTAAAACTAGTGTAAAACATATCAGCACAGTCGAGTCATGTAACAAGTACTTATTTGGTCATGATTTCATATGAAGAGTTCAAATACAAGAACTAAAGCTTTTTTAAACAAAAACAAAAAAACTTACAAAAGAGCTCGAGGATAACCCGAAATGGCATGAGCACACGCAGACTGAAGATGGAGGGAAAACTGAGTGACTACTACCTGGGTCACGCAACAAGATTTAAAAAGTTTTCAAAGACTGAGACACCCCCCCCCCCTCCCACACACACACACACACACACACACGATAAAAAGAAATCATGAATACAGCAGGTTTGGTCTTACAGTCTAGTGTACAGCCACACGGCAAAATGCAACACACCACACACAGATTTCACTCAAGCATTCATGTCAGACAAGACTTCTCGAGCTCAAACATGAGTTCAGAGTAAATAAACAGAGTACACAAGGAAGAAGCAATAGTGATAGTTTGTGGACTATTTTTACCAGAGAAAAACAGAAGAAAAAGACGTCTCCAACATCGGTCAGATTTTCTGGTGCATCATGGCAGTTGTTCTGTTGTCTGTATTTTAGATTCCGCTCCGTGTTTACGTCACCTCACATTCAACAGGCTGTGAACCACATGCTGGAATATCAGACCAAGACAATCCAACATTATGAAAATACCCAATTTAAGGTTGGTTGAGCCAACTAGATCACTCTTAACACACCACACACGGCAGGAATATCTCCTAAGATTATCTTTAGAGCCTTCGTGATAATCTGAGCGTCCACAAGATAGTCAGAAGAGCAAAATTGGGCCAAAAATCTGCACAACTATGTTGCTGTGTGAACTTGGCATACATGGAGAGGGGCTGGTGCAGACACTTGGGCTTAATGAAAACTGAGAACAGGTGAGAGTGGGCGGAGCAGGAACTAAGGAGAAAAAAAAACTGAGAAGAAAATACATAAGAAATAAAGATAAAAATAAACTTCAAAACAGAAAAAAAAAAACTAAACTTGGATCATGTCATTACTTTTCAAAATGTTATGACACGTTAAAATATACTCATTACTGATAAAACATTAGTTTTTAAAGATCAGTTAAAATAGTGTTGATGCCAACACAACATACACACTTAAGTGTAATTTATTCTGTAATGTCATATAGCTGTGCTTGAATTATGTGAATGTGTATTTTTAGGCAATTTTGCAGTAGAATCTTTTTGATTGTCAATTTTGTACATTTTATTTTGGTATCTTGTACTTTTTACCACATTGCATTTATTAGCATATAATAATGTGGCATAGAGACTGTAAATATCCCTCCTACAAGACAGAACAGCAGATTCAGACTGAATCATGTTGGTGTTTATTATACAGCACAAGCCACCTCAGGGAAGAAATAGTTGTGTTGGGAGTTGGCCTGGTTGTTTTATGGGTCTTATAAGACTGAAAACCAGAGAAGATTTAACAGGTTTATTGTAAATCAGGAAAGTTGACTGGAGCAGGTGACAGGCAGTCAGCAGACTTGGGGCCTATGGGCACAAGAAAGTAATGTTAGTGGTTGCAGGTAAACTGTGATTAACACAGAAATGGTAAAAAGCCACTAACCTGTGAATCAGCCCGATAATGGGTCCACACTTTTGTTGCTGGAGAATCCAATGACGTCATCCAGTAGGTGGTTTTCTGAACGTGGGCAAACAAACTTGCTCTTTAATCAACAGCTTAGAGGAACTTAGCTTATTTTGTGGGTAACGATCTTTGCAGGGGTCCAGAACCAGCAAGACGTGAGGTGAAGGTGTCTAAGGGAGTGAACAAGAGGCGAGGGTCGTAGAGGCAGAGCTGTGGTCGTGAGCCGTGGCTCAGAGAGGCAAACAAATCCAATAGGGGCTGAGGTGAGAGGCAGTAATCCAAAAATCCAGGCAAGGGTCCAAACGTGGCAGGCAAAACAAGGCATGAATGAACACTGGAAGATCAAGACGAAGCTATGATAATCTGGCAATGGGTGGATGTTGGTGACAGGCTTAAATAGTGAGAAGAGCAGGTGAGTGGAATGTGCTAACCCTAACCGCAGGGGTGCGTGACTGCTCTTCTTCTGAGTAAATGAAAATTATGTAACACAGATGTTTACACTTAAATTAAAAATATTTGACCAAAGGAAAACCATAGCAGGACTAGATGAATATGATTATATTATTTAGATTTTTATTTCTGTGACTGTTCGACCCACAGGAGACACGACATTAACATTTCATTCCTCGGCTTTAAAGCAGCTCCTTTAATTCCACAGCTGACGCTGCTAAAAATGACAGTTTTTTTATTGGATCTCTGAGAGCAGAACTTCAATCTCCGAACTCAAAGTTCTTCTTTTTTACTTTGTGATATCATTTATGAATGAACACTTCCTGGTATGTCAGGCAGGAAACGTATATCCTTATATGGCATTTTTGGGGTGGAAATTATGTAAATCTCCTCTCCCCGTGCATGAGAACCTGGATACGCATTCGCTCCTCATTTACACACTTTTCCTGAAGATAGAAGAGTTTGTTAAATCTGACGTGACATGTTCGTACGAACCCTTCATATGAACAAAAGTAAGAGAAATTTAGAATAAGAATATGAACGTGTTCTTGCATGAGGCCCATTGTTTTGCTCTCTGGTCTCCATCATGTGGCTTAGACAGCCCTTCTGATTTAAAGCTGTTGAACGTTGAATGTTCTTATGGTTCATATGTCCAGGAATGACTCAGAGAACACCTTTAACTCCAAGACACACAGATCAGGAGTGGATTTTTCAGTCTCTTCAGTCAGGGGAAAACACTGGCTTCAGTCAGAGTTGTGAAAATCTTTGGTTTCATCACTTTCTTTGTCAACTGTTTGGACACAGAAATCAAAAAATGAGCAGCATGTAACAAAAACTGCTTTTTTGTGCAATGATTAAATTGCTCAACAGTGGGATGATCCACAAAATCCTCTGCCTTGAATTATATTTTGTTCAAAATAGGAAGCACAGAAGAAAACCAATGGAAGGGAATGAAAACCACACTCCTTACATACACCAAAACATATGCATTGCCACTAATTTGTGCCTGAGGGAAATTTAAAGTCTCATTGTTTGGATTGTACAGTCACAAACTGCCACAATACAATGCCACGCCCACATCATACTAAAAATGCAGTTATAAAAACAATGTATGACTAAACACACCAACACACACTGACGTACTAAGAATTTTTGTAAGGATATGATAATAAATACAGGGCCAACATTGCTGATTCTGATTCCAATATTGATACTTGTTGTGTTCAATGAATAGTTTTGTGATTTAGCCTTTAGTTAGTCAATTATGATAAATCAAATAACATATATTTTAGGCAAATACAAATGTTTTCTATCAACTAACTACATGGGACTGAGTTCTCACTCTATCTTGATCATTTCTGAGTAAAATATTGATGTTAAGATAAGATAAGATAAAACTTTATTGTCCACCAGGGTGAAAATTTCCCTTTGGTTCTCAGCCATAAAACACATTCATACAAAAACCCGATCAAACAATCATAATCAACATTAAAACATAAATAAAATCACTTTACATTAGTAAATATTGACATTTAGTTTGATTGAGAA
The DNA here is from genome assembly GCA_031762495.1 of Anablepsoides rubrolineatus. Classification (NCBI taxonomy): domain Eukaryota; kingdom Metazoa; phylum Chordata; class Actinopteri; order Cyprinodontiformes; family Rivulidae; genus Anablepsoides; species Anablepsoides rubrolineatus. The sequence goes on along the minus strand of JARVGW010000682.1, from coordinate 37,674 downwards.
AGGTTATTGAACTGGGAATAAATGACTTCTTGTAGATGTTTTTGGTTGCCAGTGGTCTTGTACACAAGCTCTAGAGTTTGCTGACTAACCCCCAAACCACCAAGTCTTCTCATAAGATAGAGTCTCTGAGAACATTTCTTCAAAATGTAATTAGTATTTTCAGCAAAAGTGAGCTTACTGTCCAGAAATTACCCTAAATATTTAAAGATTGCCACAGTTTCGACAAGTTGGCCATCAAGTGAAACTTGCTCTATTTTAAGGTCTTGTTTGGTGCATATGATCAATTCTTTTGTTATGGCTACATTAATATCTCGCTTATTATAACAGCACCATGTCTCCATGGCCTTTATGTGAGATAGATAAGCTGATTCAACTGTGGGTTTATTTTTTGTTAATAGTCCAGCCAGAGCCATGTCGTCTGCATGTTTGATTAAAATACAGCTCCTGTCATTTATCATAAATTCATTTTTAAAAGAGAGAACAGAACAGGAGAGAGGACACAACCATGGGGGCAACCAGTGCTCACAATGAGCACATCAGAAATGTTACCAGAAATATTATATCCAATGTGTTCCATTGAATAAAATATGGATTTCTGAGGTTTGTAAATCAAGGAATTGTGGTTTTGTTTTAGTTTTTGTACATTTTTAATAGTATCCAAACTTCTTCAGAATTGGTGTTGTGGAGAAAGTACCAAAGGGATATGAATCCTTTTACAATCCACTGTTGGATATTTATTATACAGTCAGACTGCTTCTGATTGCGTTTGTTGTCAGATTTGTTATGATGCAATGCAGTTAAGCTTGATTAATCTATAACCAAAATAAGGTGCAGATAAACTTTGTAAACTTATTGTGTCATGGTGTCCACCGCAGACTTTACACCCGTACTGTTGATGGAAAAGCATGCTCAGTTCATGGAGACATCTGGCCCCGGTTGAAGAGCAAACATTGTTTATTTACATGCGTGTTGCTGGTAATTTACCCTGCAGAGCCAAAAAGAACAAACATGATTTTTCACCTACATCCAGTTCAAAGGTTGGATAAAAGTCCCAGTTATTCTTCACATGGCCAACTGAGGTGGTGAAAGTGCTTTTACAGTAAAGAAACAAAGTTAGACTTTATCACCTGAGAAAAGATATGAAATTATAAAAATCACTTAACCTGTCTGGAACCATAGTGCCCCTGAAAAAAAATTACATCCTGTGTTACAAACTAATTATCACCTACTGCCAAAGGCCCAAAATGTTTATACTTCTGTGTGTGTGTGTGTGTGTTTATCTGTTGTGTTAGCAAAATGTCTTAGAAGAATTACTCAGAAAAGAATCATTGCATCTGCTTCTACAAATGAATAACATGAAGTCAACATGGCCACCACAGCTAACTGACATCTAGAAACACAACAACAACTATGTTTCATTTAGTTTTACAGATACTAAATTAAAACTGTTTGGTTGGAACAGCTGATTTTTCTTGTACATGTTCTGTCCACTGTGTGGCATGAGTCTATTTACAGTTGAATGAGTTAGTAGTTCTATTCACCTCCATGTATTTATAATGTGCTGCTCCATCTGTTCAGAGTGATAAAGAAGCAGTCACATTGTGTAACAATGTAAGGTGTTCACTTCTCTATAAATAAAGGAGATGAAGAGAAAAGATATCTGACTCCATCCAACACCAGTCCTTTGAGTTCATTGTTGTTGATGCTGCCTTGCTCAACAATATCCAATAAACCAAAGATCAGACTTGATGAAACTCTCACATCTACAACTGAAGAACTTTGCAGTCATTCAAGATGGCTTTAGAGCTAAATACCAGTTGGCCATACCTCAGTCAGATTTACAGATCTGACATGATAGTTAGGAGTCATTAATGACCCGTACTAAACTTTGTAAACTGTTTCATAAATCTTTACATATTTTTTGGACTCTTTGGTCATTTTTAGATTTTAGGTCTTACAGTTTTAAACAGGAAGTGTTTTTTTTAGATCACAATATGCTAAAATGTTTCTGCAAAAAGGAAATACTGTTAAACTGAAAAGATCAATATACAGAAACAGCAACATCTAGTGGAGTCTTGAAGCAACATATCCAAACCAAGTGTTGAAAATGATAGTGTTTTTTTAATAAAACAAAGTAAAACAAATAAATACTCTGAGTGAATTACCTGGCTTTAGAAAGTGTTTTTTCTTTGTTTGGTTTTTATTAAAATTCAAAGACTAACTAACCTCCAAATTAACTTCTTTTTGCAGATAAACGGTCTAAATTGTGTCTTAAAGGTCATATAGCACTATTTCTGTGCTAACGTTGATGCTTTTGTGTATATTTGTTAAAATCTGCAGTATTTGGTCCAAAAACATCTTTTTGCTGCATGTTTATAGTTTGAACAGTGGTACTGCAGTTGAATATTGGTTTAAGATTCAAATTCAGATTTGCTTTATTATCATTCAAACATAACATCAGGGATGCAATGTGGAACGAAATGCAGTTAAGATCACCCATTCAAGAAATACACACATGACAAAACATGGGGGAACAAGTGAAATGGTCTTGGGCAACAGGGTCGCACTACCTTTTGCAGCTTGGAAATACACAATAGGAGAGATGAGTTTAAAAAAAGTTGCTCTTATCCTATGTTTACATTATAAACACAGAGTCATATGCACACAAAAAACACTCACTACAGAGCAGACAGCTGGGGGAGGGTGGGGGGCTACGGTCAGAACAGATGAGATAGGTCGGTGATTCAGTGGAGCCGGTGACATTGAGGTCGGTTCTCATGTTCTCACATGTGGAACCTGATCCTAGATCCTCCAGAGTCTAGAGACCAGATCTTATCGTCTGAAGACGGTTCATGTTTTGTTTTATGACTGATAAGAGGCAGACTTTGTCTCCATGCTGCTGGTGAGGAGAACCGGAGGCTCGGCAAAGACCTCACCAAAGAGTTTTTCTGCATTTTCATTATCTGCAGAGAAATTCAGGGAGTTTAGCTGCAGTGGTCTTTATCCCTCTTCTCACTGGAAGTTGAAGGAGCCTCAAATTGTACATTCTCCTTTAGTTTTGTTGATTGTAGTTTAGGCTGATTAAAAACGAGCCACAGAAGCAGAACCAACCGGCCCAAATTCGGTTTGGGCTCTAAATGTAAATCTAGTCTTGTCACTTCATTTTCAATAATTTTTCTATAATAAATATGATTGTTGATGTTTTATCTAGCAGCAGCAGTGCCTTGGCCACTCCACCTCTGCTGCCCGGGCTGGTGTGATGCTGTCCGGGGCTGGTGTGATGCTGTCCAGGGTGGTGTGTGGTCTGACTGGGACAAACAGAACTCAGCCGAGGCTGCGGTAAAGAGCCTTGTGTCCTGAATTATCCAGGGAACAAAACACAAATCAGTCCCAGACTGAGCTGACTTGTTAAATTTAAATAAAACACTGAACCAAACAGAAAAAATAAATATATTTCTGTGCTGTTTTGGACCAAAATCATACTTTAACCGTTTGTTGCCTGAACTGTCAGGTTGTAACAGCTAAATGTGAGTTTGCATGTATGTCATGAAACTTGACTTTTTACAAAATAAAATAATTTCTTTAGAACAATCAGAAATCTTATGGGAAATGTTAGCTTGACAAATGAAGCTAGCTGTCACGTTCTGTGGCCACACCTCCTCGCTCCCCCACACACACTTTAGGCCCTGCCCCTCAGTGTCTCTTGGCACCGCCCCCTTTGTTGGCATTTATCAAATTTGCCTTGGGGCGAAGTTATGCTTTCACAGGGTGTGTTAGTTACACTTTAATGTCCCAAACTGATACTACATTTGTTAAAATCATTTTCCTGTTCAATATTCTACACTAAGTAGAATGTTCTTGAATTATGTTGATGCCTGTTAACAACAAAGTTAATTAGGATTTGATAGGATTGTAAAATGACAAAAATAATAAAATATCACATTTCCATAAGTATTTAGGCACTTTGAACTCAGGTTCCTCCTTTTTACACCATGACTGGAGTTCACCTGTGCTAAATTAAACTGGATTTATTTGAAAAGGCTCACTCCACTTTATAGAAGACCTCCTAGCTGACAATCAGAGCAAAAATTTCAGTCATGAGATCAAAGTACAAACACTACCCCAACAGTGAAGCATGGTGGTAGCAGCATTATGGTGTGTGGGTATTTTTCAGAAAGAACTCTGATGTAGGATTGATGCAAAACACAAAATCCAAAACAAAAATCCTTTTCTGTAACAAGATGTATGTTTCCACTGACTCACAGATAAGGATGAAGTGCTGCCCATGTGACTCCAGGAACCCAAACGGTCAGCTGGCCCACACAGTCCAGGACGTCCTGGCAACATCTGAACCAGACAGATGGTGGCAGTCCAAGAAAGGTCAGATTTATTTCTATACCAACATATCCAGAAATGAACTGAAGGTCAAGCAGTTCTTGAATCGCCTGCAGGCTTCTATGCCAGAGTTTTAGACTAAGATCATCTCCTGATGAAAAAGGGTAGAGTTAGTCAAACCCTGGAAATAGCATTTTTCTCAGTTGCATGCAGTAATGGTATAAGTGACATGATTTGTTAGGACTTATCAGAATCAGTTTATTTCTCACTGACCATCAAAATCGACCAATCGTTCAAATTCAAACGATGCCCAACCCTAAAGATGAGTTATAAACAAAAACATACAATATTAGTTTGCAAAAAAATTCACAGCTTACTTTTTTGTATGTGCATCCAAAAAATACATATTAAAAGTTTTACTAACATCAGTACAGTGATTCAACCGTAACGATAAATACCCAGCCACACAGGCAACACATTATTGTTCCCTTTGCTTCTCAGTATGCAATTATCAACATTGGAATTATTTTCCACACTTTCTGTCAGTCAAATCATTTTCCAGTGTATTTTAGAACAAGACACTACAACCACAGAGAACTGCAGTTTAAATAAAAGCAAAAATAATGATTTTACACATTAACAGCCCAGATGATGGTGTGTGTTTGTCCTTTAGGAGTAAATCCAGTCACCCTCCAGTTTGACCTCAATAACCTGTTCCAGCTTGACAACCTTGTGCTCTACTTTAAGGTATGGCATGGTAAAAATTCAATGAGACTGGTTAACTTTTTATTATTTACTCTTTGTGTACATGAAAAGTACTGCTCGTGTTACTCAGTTATAGACGTCATAATTTCAAAAACCCAATCAGATGTTCTGCTTAAACTAATTACTATTACATCCATTTTTTGACACCTTTTCTTTGGGCACCGATGAGCAAACCCTGTGCTTGTTGTCTCTGTAGGGTCCTCGTCCTCAAGCCTTTGTGATAGAGAGGTCTGTGGATAACAGTCGAACGTGGGAGCCTGCTCTCTACTTCGCCACAGACTGTCGGAAAGCCTTTCCAGGTGTTCCAACAACAGTGCCTCTTACTCTGGACCAGACGTACTGCCACACCCTAACCCGTCACCCTGACGAGTACAAAGATGAGAGGGTAAGGACAAACAGCTGTCTTCCTACACCTGCTGGGTAGAGTTTTAAGCAAGTTCAACAAGAAATCACAGGTCTTACTTTAACTCAGACTTTCTACACAAAAACCACATCTTTTTATTATTATTTTAGTTGACCAGTAGCCTGGCCCTTGCCTTCCTAAGCAGTTACGCTCAATTCTAGTTTCACTTCACTTTTCTGTCAGGGATTTCTCCCATAGATAAGGATTTCTTTGGGAACATTTCATTCGGGCCAATCAGAGAACAGAACGTCGATTTTCTGCGCAGTGTCTGCTTGTAGTTTATTTTACGTGGGCCAATAAGCAAACAGAATGAGGGGTTTTGAACGACATTGATTTTCTGCACAGTGTCTGCTAGTTAGTTTATCAATGGCAGTGGAGGAAGTGAATGAAGCCAGTCTGTGTTGATAAGGCTTCCAAATTAAATTAAATTTGTCTGACAAAGCAGCAGCTCTCATTTGCTCTCAGCTCTCAGTCGTCTCGTTCAGCTCGGTACTTCTCTCCTCTCAGTAGGGTTGTTTACAGCACACGCAATTTTTGGTTAGCTTCTTAGCTTAGCCTCCTTCACAGTGGAGCTGACACACATATGTCGCGGCCAGCCGATCCAAGTATTTTAAACTTCAGCAGAAGCCACGCCTCCAGCAATTATCGCTTCTCTATAGCCGAGAGTCCAGACCCTCGTACAAAGCAAAGTGTAGGGTCTGGTTTTTACCAGGCTAGTTTACCAGGAGAAAAGTTAAAGTATGTAAAAAAGGACTCACGTGAAGATAAAAGCCCAGAGAAAGGCCAGTGAACATAAAAATACTTTTAATGTGAAGTCACCAGAAAGGCAGGGTGGACAAAGAGATTAATTAAAGGGGCTATATCATGTAAAATCAACTTTTATGAGCTTTATACCATGTTATAATGTTATCCTCTCATCAAAAACATGCCCAGAGTCTTACTATGACTCATTCATGCTTGTTTGAGAAATCCTGCAGCATTTTTAGGCAGCAATGCTGAGGAGCAAAACGACTGGGTGGGACCAATACAAAAAAATACAATAAGTCAAAGTTTTAGACTTTTGTGACAAATTAGAAAACAGAGCTGTAAAATGACAAGACAAGCTAACAAAAAAAAAACCTTCTTGTCCACAGATTGAGTTCAGTCCACTGCGTCAGTATTTGTCTGTTCTGGCTCCAAACAGCCAGAAACGTGAAGGTATGTGTCATTAATTACTTCATGATTCAATGTACAGTCCATTAAAGTCTGCAGCTGACTGACTGACATCTTTCATCAGTGAAGTCTGGGTTCACAAGTCTCCGGCTCAGGCTGACTGAGCTGGGCGAGGTACCCCACCAACCAGGGAGGTCTCTCAGCAGATTTTACGCTCTGCAGGAAATGAAGGTGATGGGCAGCTGCATGTGCCATGGTCATGCAAACCGCTGTCTGCCAGAAGAAGACGACAATGGGTTAAACACTATCCAGGTACAGATCTGCAAAAAGGTTTACTTCAGTTTGATTCTGTCAAAACTCCAGTTTTAATGTGATAAAAAAAAATATCAGAAAGACAGAGTTAATAAGAACAGAATGCAAGAGTTTCATCTGAATTAGTGATAAAAAATTAGAGAAAAAAATGAAGACCTAGCATTTCTTGAAGGAATGTATGTCACCTGCCATCTTTGATGCCAAAGTTTTAGCCTTAAAATCATATGAAAGACATGAAAGAGCTGTGACCATTTCAGTCAAACCGTTTCAATAATATTTGGACCATCTCCAGTGATATTAAAAGTGCTGTGTTGCAGTTAGTACCATGCCACATTTTATCTCAACATAATAAACAAAACATACAACAATCAGCATAATAAAATCTGCTGAGTTATAGCAGTTTGTGTGTAGGATTGCTTTGTTCTGACATTTGGAATCAGGAGAACTTCAATAATTTATAGATCCAATGATTACTTTTAGGTTTTCAGTTTCAAATCTTACGGCAGTGGGACTGATGTTCACTTTTGTTTTGGTCGCTGTGGCTGAGTAGTGGGGAGAAATCTCACGTGTTTGTGTCTCAACAGGTGAACCCTCAGTGTGACTGCAGACACAACACAGCTGGTCCAAACTGTGAGCGTTGTGCTGAACTCTACAATGATCTGCCCTGGAGACCTGCAGAGGAAGGAAACACTCACACATGCAAACGTAAAATCATCTCTACCTTCACTCAAGTACATGCAAATATCTCAATACATTATTGGAAACTCAAAAAAAAAAGATCATAGCTCTCCCGAAGATGAACAAATCTGCAGTGTAGTTGGCATGAATGAAGTGTGGACATTTTACTCACAGGCAAGAAGGTGTTGAAGCATACAAAAAATGTACAACAGATTCAGTGTCTCTTTACTGAGATAAGCTAAAATTTAGTTGTTAAAGCTAAAACAATTAAAACACTAGCTACTGGCACAAAGTACAATGTGTTTAAGACAATTGGAGTTAGTTTATTATTTTAAACTTCTAGCTACTTATGAAGCTTTTTGATGCTTTCACAAACTTTTTGCTACTTTTACTTTCTAGTCAGCTTCTTGTTACTTTAAACTTCTTGTCAGCCTTTTGATACTTTCAGCTTTTAGCTAACTGTTTGCTTCTTCTAACTTGTGTTTTGCTGCTTTTAGTTTCCTGTTACTATGTGGGTATTTTCATTTAGCATTTTGCTATACTTTGCATCTTTCTGCCCTCAACATTCACACAGTATTATTGTAGAAAATGCTATTTTTGTAGTTGTTATTGTCTGTATTTTTAGATATGTTTTGGTTTCTGTATGTGAACTGATTTAGACTCTGTCATGTTCTCAGGTTGTGAGTGCAACAACCATGCCCAGCGCTGTCACTTTGACCCAGAGGTATATGAGGCCAGTGGGAGAAGGAGTGGAGGGGTGTGTGAGAGTTGTATGCACCACACTACAGGGCCAAAGTGTGACCGGTGTGCCCCAGGATACCAGCCAAACCCTCGCAGCCGAATGGACCAACCTGATGCCTGCATACGTAAGCAGAAAAAAAAAAAAATTTAAACGTCTCAAAATCCCATCCATGACACTTTAAGTGCACGTCTCGTGGCCCCAGGATGTTTTTGCGGAGCTGAAGGGACTGTGAATGGGGCCCAGTGTGAGGACAGCTCAGGCTCCTGTCAGTGCAAAGCGAATGTGGAGGGTCTCCGGTGTGATCGCTGTAAGAGAGGACACTACGGCCTGAGTCAGTCCAACCCTTTGGGTTGCAGCAGTAAGTCATCAGAAGTGTATCTTCTACTGCATTTAACACTGTGACCACTGACACCTGATTATGTGATAAAATGGGAGAGCAAATTACAGCATGTATACGTTTAGGCACCCTGGACATCTGAAAAACATCACGACGAACATCACAGGGTATATGTGTTTGGTGTAATAAAAATTATAATGTGGGAGGCTTGCATTAGAATTTCATCAGGATATGTATTCATGTTTTATTAAGCAAAAAGTGGCAAAGTACCAAAATTTATTTGAAAATGAAACCAAATGTATGCCTAAAAAGCTTCTAAGCTTGTTTAGTACAATTTTGCCTAAGGTTTCATTCCACACAAAAATCCTAACCTGCAGTGATCGTCAGGTAGGTGGCAGTATACAATCAGCATTGTTCTTATTCTATTCTGGCTCATTTATAGCCAGAAGAAGATGAAGCAGAATTTTAACTCCCTTAAAAATAAAAATAACTTTTAATGAACATTTAAAAATCTGTCTCACTGAACCAACTCAAAGCAGAAGGATGGGGGCAGTGTGTGTGTGTGTGTGTGTGTGTGTGTGGGTGTGTGTTTAGTTTGTAGCTAAGGAAGGAAAGTAGAGTCAAGAAACATCAAACACCACGTGCTTGGGTCCTGTGGTGGAAATGATAAACAGTGTTTTACTGAACTCTCACTTAGAGATAGGGTAAGAAGTTCAGTTATCCAGGAGGGACTCAGAGTAGAGCCACTGCTCCTCCACGTCGAGAGGAGCCAGTTGAGGTTGTTTGGGCATCTGGTAGAGATGCCTCCTGGACGCCTCCCTAGGGAGGTGCTTCAGGCATGTCCAACTGGGAGGAGACCCCGAGGAAGACCCAGGACACGCTGGAGGGACTATGTCTCTCGGCTGGACTGAGAACGCCTTGGAGTCCTCCCAGAAGAGCTAGAATAGGTGGCTGGGAAAGAAAGTCTGGGGTTTCCTGCTCAAGCTGCTGCCCCCGCAACCTGACTTCGGATAAAGCAGAAGTGGATGGATGGATGGATGGATGGATGGATGGATGGATGTTTGGATGGATGGATGGATGGATGGATGGATGGATGGATGGTTTTTACTTAGAGGAAAATGGAGCGAAATAGAGGAGTAAACACAAGTTTGTACCCCCGTTTTAAAAAAACCTGCCTGCGAGTACTGATGCTTGTACATTTTTTGACATCAGCATGAGACTTATCTTACATATTTGTCATTCTTTACATCTCACAACTGATAAAGGAGTATCAGTAAGCATGCATACATGCAATAAACGTATGTACAGCAGTTATTATTGAATTATTATTAAAGACATTTAAAAACATAAGAATGAAGCAAGTAAAAAAAAAGAGAGAAAAATCCACTCTTGTTAGATCTTTTCAAAAATATACAAGTTTGAAGGATATGAAACAGTCTAAATATATTGTAATAAGGACAGGACAAGTTTCCATCTCTTAAAGAATGTTAGTTTTTATGGTCTTTTAGGAAAATAACCTGTTTTCTTGGACTACAATGTATAAAAGCTTGACGAGTTCCTCTGAACATTGACTTATCGTGCTCTACAGGATGTTCCTGTTCCCCTGATGGCTCCCTGTCAGATGCGTGTGACCTTCTGACCGGTCAGTGTCCCTGTCGCCCACATTTCCACGGTCGCACCTGTGATGTGTGTTCCAAAGGCTACTGGAAACCAGTGCTTTCAAATCACTGTGAGCCCTGTGGCTGTGAGCCCACCGGGTCCAACGGTGACACCTGTGACCAGGTAGGATCTGCAGCCATGAGCCTTGACTTCCAACCAACATGTTAGAGCCCAGCTCAGTCAGAGATAAGAACACTGGTCCTGACTGAACTGGGTAGAACTCAGCTTACAGAACCCACATGAAAGTTACCAAACAAAAAACAACTGCACTTCTATTCTTACCACTACTTTTATTACTACTTGCATCTAGTTGGCTTTGTTTTGTTTTGTTTTTTTACCTTTTTTTATAATTATGACCTGGGTGACTGATAACCCACACTATGGTTTGTATCTTTTAATTTACACCTTTTTGAAGATGTAAGATGCAAAAAGAACATTTTGTTCTTATTATTTCAAATAACATGTTAAATTAACAATTCAAATAATAACATGTTTGCACTATCTTTCTAAGAACTGATTTACACTTGTGGAACTATTCATCCCTCCAAATTTAGTACTTTGTAAAACCACCAAGTGGTCTTTTCCCCCTCTTTATGACCAAACTGCTGCAGCTCCTCCAAGTTGGATGGATGTCTTTATATGTAACAAAATTTGGTTTAAGCTAAGCACACATTTTCATTTCATTTTCATCATTTTAAATATATTAAAACTTCCCAGAGGTCATCAGAGGTCACCCCCTTTTGTTTTGAGGATATTATGGACGATTCAATAGGTCAACAATTGTATGTAATAGAAGAAGAGAAGTTTCAGTTATTCTTTTTTTATCAAACTCATTACAGATTGTTTACAAACCACTTAAAGATGACATATCCTGCAAAATCCACTTTTTAGCTGTTAAATTCAGTTTGTTATGGACTTAGAGGCTCTAGCAGTGCAGAAAAGTTTTCTAATTTTCTAACAAAACTGGATGTTGGACCTGTTTGTGTTTCTCCAGCTGACAGGTCAGTGTGAGTGCAGACACGGCTTTGGAGGTCGGACATGTTCTGAGTGCCCAGACAACACGTATGGGAACCCTTTAATCAGCTGTCGGCGTGAGTCATTTCTTCTTTACTGCAACATTAAATTCATTCATCTATCACAGCAATTACACCATTTCTGCTTAGTTTCTTACTAATGCTTTTGTTTTAGAGTCTAACTACTTCAGCATTCAGGTGTTTTAACAATCTACTCATTCAGAACATCATGGATATGATTTTGGTTTTTGTAACATTGAACTTTTTAAATTATTTTTCATTTACAACTTTTTTTTTCTTATAGAAAACGTGCAAACTTGACAGCTGGCATTAATGTATTAACTGTTCACAGTGGATTGAGTCTGTCAAATGACCAAAACCACAGATGCAATGAACTTACTGTTTGTCATGTGCAGAGTATGATTATCAGAATGTGCAAAATACTGGGAGGAGGATATGCATCATTTAGCACTGCAGAGAGACTGATCAAACCTGAAAGTGATCGTGGTCGCTGTTTTTGTGTCTTATACATTTAGCATCAATGAAAAGCCAACTTTAATTGAGGGTGTATTCACACAGTTACAGGAATCACTTGATTGCAGAAAAGGTTACGCAGCAAAATATTAAGTTATGGGTACCATCGTTTCTGTCCAGGACTGTTTAATGAGTTAGATTTTTTTTAATTCTGTTGAAGCATGATTGAAAAGCAATGTCTGACTTTCATTTGTTCATTTTCAATGAAAGAATTGAAAATAATTTCTATTTATTCTACACTTTTGTCAGATTCTAGTTATTTCTGTGACCACTGAGGGTTTTTCTTTCATTAAATGAGGGGTGTGTGAATGTTTTTGTATGGAGACCTGAGAAGATGTTGGTTGTGACTTGGTGCTAAATATATACATTGAATTAAATTAAATTGAATTGTATTGAAAACTAGTATACGCAAGGACAACATTTTTGCCTCACATGGGTCTATCTCAGCTTCTTTAAAAGTTTTCAGCAATTCAATTCAATTTATTTATATAGCACCAAGTCATAACATACGCTGTCTCATGAGAAAAAAGAGAACAATCTAAAGAAGAAGCCAGCAGATTGTGTTGAATCACTTCATCACAGTCTCTCATCCTGAGCAA
>JARVGW010000633.1:0-11075 GCA_031762495.1 Anablepsoides rubrolineatus | reverse complement strand
CTTGTTCATATTGATATCTGCTCTCAAATCAGTGTTACTGCGCGCTCAACATGATGGCACAAATGTAACTCCATACATGGAAAACAAGCAGTCTTGTAAATAAAGCCTGACAGGTGCTCTGTCATGCTGATGGATAACTTAGGAGGATGGAAGTTGGCGTTAAACAAAGTTAATCTGGTTTGCTGATTTTTCTGGCAAACATTTTAAAATCAAGTCCTATCATTACAACAGGACATGAAGACAAAACTACATAACGCAGCATAAACTTTATTCTCATGTAACCACAGTATTTTTGTTTTTCTCCTCAGTTGTAGATCAGTCACACGTTGTGAATCATTCCCACTGAGAATTTATACACTTAGTGTTTTCAATATTTAAAAAAAGGGATCATTTTATGCAGCATAAAATAAATATGAGGTAATTATTCAGATAATTAGACTTAGGGACTGCTAGACGTCATAGCAATCCAATCAAAGCAAAGAATCTGTTAACTAATATAGAGTTGACAAGTCCAACAGCTGTATATGTGGCAAACTTTGAAGGCACTTCAATCTCTTTCCGCCTCCTGGCATTCTTGTCAGTTTTTGGAACCCTGTACCAAGCATATAACATTTGCAGACTCAGCGTTTTCACAATTTGCCTAGTTCCCACCAGTGCCACAACTCCAAGCAGGAAGCGTCCGGCCCCCAGAGCCACAGACAGGGCGGTCAATGTGGGGAAGGGTACAGGTAACCCCTGGGGCTCCAAAGTCTGCTCCAGCTGTTCGCTCACCCAGTATCCCACTGAACAGCCGGCGCACACGCCCAGTATGGTGGTGGTGTCCCCCCTCGTGGTGGTGTAATGGTCCAGTTCTGGGTATGTGTAGCTGAGGAAGAGGAGTAATGACACAGCCACAATGGGGGAGAAAGGGTTGGTCAGCTGAAATCTGTCGAAGGATTCCCAAAAAGGGCAGGTGACTAGAATGATGACGGCGGAGATCAAGAAGCCGCTGACCACATCCTGAAAGCAGAACAATGAGAGTTTGTTGGTTATTTCAATAATGTGTTTTTCTGTCTTCACAAAGAAACCACCTGGACCAGTCTGTCCTGTCTGACCCCAGCCAATGCAGATATCAGCCCATCCTGAGCCTGGTTCTACTGGAAGTTTCTTCCTGTTAAAGGGAGTTTTTCCTTTCCCCAGGCTGTCACCCGTATGCTGCTCAGGATGGAAGATTGCAACAAAGTGAAGATTTTGATATTTTTAATTTAAATTTGAATTAACCACAGCCTGTTTCACAAACCCTAATGCAAAGTTAGGATGTGTTTTGTTAGATTGCTTTTTACTTTTAATGCCTAGACAGGTGGAGTCCTGATGTCTGAGCTTTTGATCATAAAATTATTTTCATAATTAAAGGTTTTCAACCATGCAAACCAAGAAAACAGACATAAGTCAAACATGAGTGTGCAACATTTTTGTTAGATTTTTTTAAAAAAGAAAACAAAAATACCTTGTAGTCATGAATTTGTCTTGAAACTTTGAAGCATTCTTATTATTGTCAATCAAATGAAAAATAGAAAAAAGCATGTTAAACAGCTTATTAGGCTATATCACTAAATCAGAGTGACATACAATGGTTTGCAAAAGTAATGTTTTATTATATTGAAAAACAATGAAGCAAAATGTGGGGGTGAATATGTTCTTAAATATCTCTAAAAAAGAAAAAGGTGTGTACATACAGGTATGTATTCCCCTCTCTTTGCTTTGAAGCTACATAATTTGTTAAATATGATTCACTTGTTAGCAATCTAAACATCAAACGATCTCATAAATAGTGTACACCTGCCTCGATAGTCCCCAGAATTAACACCCATGCAACCCGTCTAAGTAGTTTGGGCTACCACCAAGCAAGAAGACCAAGAAAATCTCCACACAAGTCAGAGACAACATTCTGGAGAAGTACAAATCTGGGTGGGTTTATAAAAAAAATCCCTAAAAAACAACATACCACCACAGCAAACCTGCCACCAAAGGGTTATCTATCAAAACTCGCAGACCAGGTAAAAAGGGCATCATCCAGGAGGACAGAAATACATTGGATAGAGCTCAATCAGAAGTTCCTCTGCAGAAACAGGAGGATCTGATCATAGGATCACTACAGGCTGCACAGAGCTGGGCTTCATGGAAGAGTGGCAGGAAAAAGATGCTTAAATAAAAAGACAATAATACAAACTGTTGGGAATTTGCCAAAAGGCAGACTCTTTCAACATAAGTAAAAATAAAGTTTCTGAAGCAAACAAACATCCATCATTACACTGTGAACAGCACCCACACAATGAAGTGTAGTGGTGGTACGTCATGTTGTGAAAAAGATATTCATTGGCAGGAACTGGGAAACTGGTCATAATTAAACTGAAAATGATTGTTGAAAATAATAATAATAAAAAAGTTAATTTCCTGTGGAGTTTGAGTCTTCCAGAGATTTGAGGCTGGGATGGAGAACAGAGATAAACTGAAGCAAAAAGTCCAAGCAAAGCCCAAACTTTATTCCAACTGATCAAGCTCTGGTTTGAGTTAATTACTGAACATGAACAGCATTCAACCTGAAGAAGCTGCAGCAGTTTGGATGTAAAGAAAGGACAAACATTCCAGGGATTAGACCGACTGAGATCATGGAGACAAACCTGCAGAGACTTGCTGCCTTAAAGCATTGACCATTAGAGTATGAATACATATGCATGCACCTTTTAGCAGTGTTGTATAAAGTACCTCAAAGTGATACTTGAGTAAAAGTACAAGTATTTTATGAAATTACTTTGGTACAAGTTAAAGTTGTATCTGATTTTATTTGTACTTGTAAAAAGTAAAAAGAAGGCTGAAAAATAATTACTCAAGTAAAGTACAGATACCCAAAATTTCCACTTAAGTACAGTAACAAAGTATTTGTTCTTAGTTACTTTACAACTCTGCATTTCAGGTAGATATATTTTAAACAAATTTTTTTCATTTAGCATGATTAATCTGGACTATTTTGTGTAGGTTCATTACTTATGATTTACCTGAAAGTCTATGTAAAATCCAGACTTTAAAGCAACAAAATACAGAGAATGAATGAATATCCAGTGAGTCATCACCCATGTTCTCAATATGGAAGGTGTTGTCAGTGTACTTCCTTGAATTACGTAATCTAAAGCAAGTAAATCAGTTTTCTTCCCCCACAGGCAGATTTAAATGTCTTTAGCTGTTTCATGTGAAGTCACAGAGCTTAATTCCTACATGTATTAAATCATTACTGTGTATTTCCAGGACTGAGTGAATAGTTGGCCCCAGACATGATGAAGCCAGTATTAGCTTTGATGTTTCATGCCTTTGACTGAATGTGGTGCGTGTGATTGTGTGAATGTCTCACCAGAACTGAGTGCATGCCAGTGTAGATCCGGCTCAGACACACCAAGGACGACAGCGTCACTGCAATCAGCAGACCGATCTCGAACTGGAACTGAGACACACAAAAAAAAGACGAACACACACATTTTTTTTGACATCTCGCTGATTGAATGTCGTCAGTGAAACGTCTCAGAGCAGAACGCCGTGAGCCTGTTTGTCACACTTGTATCTCAAGATAAACACAGAAATGTTTTTTTCTTTATGATAGCAGAGACTTCAGACTGAAGATTAATCTTCCAGCAGGACAGTGACCCCAAACACACAAAGTCCCTGTAAAATTCAGAATACAGTTCTAATCTTAGTACGAACATACAAAGCTCTGAGCAACCAATATTTTATGTAAAAACTGTTATTGTTCCATATTTTCCTAACAGAACTTTCCTCTCAGACTGCAGGTTTACTTGTGGTTCCTCTAAAAGGAGAATGAGAAGCAGAGCTTATAGTTCTCTAACCAACTTTCAGTTTCTGTCTGTGAAGCTGACATGGTCTACTTTAAGACTTTCTTTTTTGAGAAATTAATGCTGTCTTGGGTTTCCTGGACTCTCATTTTCTAATGCTGCTATAGGCTCAGACTGCTGGAGGACAAATATCTTTACCTGCTCTGATCTCAATGTTTATATACTTAGCAAAAAGTAAGAACATATACACCTGGACCAATCCTGTGTTTCTGTCTTTCCTGTTCTCTCAAACTACAACCAATCAAGGTTGGTTTGGTCTGAGGTTTCTTCCAGTTCAAAGGGAGTTGTTCCTCTCCACTGTCACCAGCACACTGCTGAAGATGGGGGGGTTGTGGCGAGGTGGAACTTCTTTGTCTTGATGTTTAACTCCTCTGCTCGTCAGTGATCTATTCTGTCTGGTTGGCATACTGCCCATCATCACCTCTCTTTCCCTTTCTTCTCCCTCTGTCCTCTCATCCTCTCCGCTGCCTTTCTTTATCTAAGGCAGCAGGTTTTATTCTCCCCTCATTTAAATAACAGTGAGAAGAGAAGCCTTGTGTATTCATTCACCTCCTCCGCCCGCCCCTCCTCGCCTTCTTTTCTCAGTCTTTTCCTGCCTTTTGCAGCTGGAAGCCTTTTCAGTAGTAGTTTATGAAGAGAGTTTTTTTTTAATGAATGACCAACAAAGGCTGCCAGGGACAGAAGGAGGTCACTCTGTGACTGACTGCTGTGACCTCTGACCTGCTTCGGGAACAGGATAAGATGCCCCGAGGACTCGAGGGCTATTCAGGGTCCTCACAGATTGTTAGTCATCCATCGCTATGCACGCTCTTTTTCTCTCAAAGAATTCCTTGAGGAATTTCGGGGCACAGCAAACTCCTCTACTGTACACGCTCGCCTCAGCTGTGTTGATCCGATATCTTTGACTTGAGGAACCGATTTCACCACAAATCATTTGGACAGCTCTGTAAACCTCCAGCTAAAGATTTGTGCTGCTCTTGGCTACAGCCTGACGCTTGATTGAGACAGCGTCCGATTGAGCTTTTAAGTGTTTTATTGACACGGTAGCAGAGCTGGAGAGACAAAGAGAGGGAGAAACAGGAGGAGGAAGAGCGAGGGAGGCGGAGGAGTGGACTGACAGTCATTGACTCAGGCCAGTCTATCAGAGGATGAAACAGCAGCTCGGTGGGTGTAGCTGATGGTGACTGATGGTGCTGTTCCTCTCACACCATTGTTTAATCGTTCAGTTGGGAGTCTGTGATGAACAGCAGGGGCCACTCCCTTCATCCCAGTCTACCAGCCACAAGCTCCCAGTCCTTTAAATCCAACCTAATCCCATAACAGATTACAGGAAGATGCGATTTTGGTTTGACTAATGGACACTAACTGCTGCCTTGTTAACCTTAGAGGCCATTTATGAATGTCAGGAGCAACTAAAAGTATCATAATCATAGTTAAATAGTCAACTAAGCGTTCAGTTCTAGCTTTGAGTGATGCAGTTTCTGATCATTGGCTCTGTCAAAGTTATACTGAAGCAGGAATGAGTGTAAGGATCACCAACTTTATAATACCACACTAAGGTTCTGTAGCATGTTCAAAGTGCTTTACTAGTCCATTCTGAAGTATTTTCCCTGCTTTCATACAAATGTAACATCCTACAATCACACACAGGCATCAATATAAACACAGGTTTATGGCATTACGTTTCTATATTCTTATTGTTTCCAATTAAATTATTCATTCTAGCACCTTTAGGGATCAGAATTAATTTTGATGATTTTGGCTAAATGGCATTGTTGATTGTCTATATCAGGGCTATTCAACTGGCGGCCCGCAGGCCAAATCCGACCCAGCAGTGACCAAAGTTCGGCCCGCCCATTGGTTCATTTATCTCTTAAGCCCAAACCCATGGTTTTCTACTTTAATTACTGTAAATTCTTTTAGTTCAATATAAGCTGCGTTTCCATTGACCATGAAAATACGCAAATTAGAATTTCAAAAATAAATTTGCCCAATGGAAACACATTAATTTCGAATAAACTTCCTTTTTTTGATGAAAAGTTTTTGCGCTCCGATGAGATGGTTTTTTGTCCGTATCGAAATTGGTGTATTTCGCAAAACTGCAATGGAATCACTTTTTTCGCATCACGGGAGTCACGTGATCAAGAACCGACTGTTTCTACTGGCGAAAAAGATGATGACGAAGAAGACAACAGAAGACATTCACGCGTGACTTTAATACCATTTCTTACCTAATGGAAACACTGCAATTACAAAACTGTGTTTTTTCGACATTAACAGAATATTGACAAAGTTTGTTGCACATTTGCAATCAAAACGCAGCTATAGACATGTTTGGTGTCTACAGAAACATCAGAAACTTGGCTAGAGGTTGGTAAAAACCATTTCTACCAACATACAAGACAGTTAAAACTACCAGCGGTTGAAGATAAAATTATGAAAGTTAAAATAATATTGGTTTAAAAAATTGGCAAGTCAGATGTCAAATAATATTTGTTAAATAGGGGGCATAATGTATTATTTTTGTTTTTGACAATGTTTTATTGTAGGGTTCTGTATGTTGTATTTATGGTTAAATGCAGCAAAATAAATTATTTCAAAGGTAACAGATCTTTGTAATAATCAGTTTAATTACATAATGATTTGCTGGATGTTCGGCCCCTCAGCTGTTTGCCTGCAGTAACTGTGGCCCCCGGAGCAATTTAGTTGAATAGCCCTAGTTTATACTTATGTAAGTATTTGTACTTTTTACCATCTCTGAGACATTAGACGTGTTTAGTTCAAGATCTTTCAAATAGTAACATATTTAAGTATAAATTGTAAGAACGTCTGTTACCCCTTATTTGAGGTAAATAAATAAACAGATAAATTTATAACTCAGTAAAACAAACTACAATTTTCGAATCATGCATCTTACACTGTGAACAGCAACACTTGCAGTTTAAATCCTGAAACCAATTTGACATGTAGACTACAGGAGGGAAAAAATTAACTAATTTCCTGAAATGCTCATGATTTCTGGTAGCATTTAAGGTCTGTCCAAAAATCCATCAGCCGCCTTAAAGATGAACATTGATTGTTTCGTTTGTTTTTATTGTCTCTTTTATTTGTTGACATAGCTACATAAATCATTCACATCCCACAGTTTGTACTTCAAAGACGCATTAATCATTAATTCAAGAAAATGCATGCGCAGATTTGGTTTCTTTCTTTATGAAATTGCTTTTTTATGGACTTCAAAACATTCAATGAGTAGCCAATAATTTTGCTACCTTGAAGGGAACTTTCAAATGTAATTGCACCAAATTTTACATTTAGCTTTAATTGTTGACACAATTTGATAATAGGTTCTGGAATAATGGTTTTACGCAAATTCGATAAAAGATTTCCTCATGTGAGGATGATAAATGTTTTATCTGTTTATTCATTTATTGAATAAATAATTGATTTTTTCATTTTACTGTATTACTGGGAAACTAACTGTTGAAATGTTTCCAGTTTGGTATTACACAATCTGACATTTTCACTGATGAAGACATACATACGTGTAGCCGTGTGACCTGAAGGCTAATTTGTGGCATTTTTAGGATTACGCACTTTACAAATATCCTGATGGAGAAAATCCACTTATGAGCCGAGCTAACGTTGAACCTGGTTCACCGTCTTCCAGCACACCTACAGCTCACCTGGACTCTGCTGGGCGCGCTCAGCAACAGTGTGAAGAAGATGGAGGTGGCGGCCATGGCGTGGGTGGAGGGCAGCCCGTACTCTGCGTCCACTCGGGGCTCCAGCTTGACTACAGGTGGTGAGGAGGGACGGGGTAGCCTCAGCACATCCTTCATCACCTGGCCGATGTACATGACCAGCTGGAGCAGACAGATTTCAGGTTTGTTTAGAGTTCAGTTCAGACAGACTGGTCCACAGCTAAGACTCTAGAAATCTACATTTTGAAGAGAACCAAGATCTAAATATGTTATACTGCTCATGGTCACCATGGTGACCATACACCTGTGTCTCTCACTCCCTGACAGCCACATTAATTATAGGCAAACCGAGTCAAATAGATGTTAAAACAAGCTAAAGATTATAATTTTAACTAAAATATAGCTGTATGTGTGGCAGCTTGGCTGAGCACTCTGTAATCTGGAGAGGTTTGAGAGAATAAATACACAGCGAGAGACTCTGTGTGAAAGAAGACAAAAATATTCTATGTTTTGATGTATAATTTATATACGTTCCAAAAGCAGAGTTGTGGTGGTGTTCAACAGCTCAAATATGTGATAGTTTTCAACTGTCTGTATGTAAATATCTCAAATAAAAGTCACAAAAAATTAAGCTCATTGTGTAAAAGATATTTAAAAATCAAAATGTCAGTTCAGATGTGTAAAGTCCTATTTTCCTGTGACATATTTAAACTCTCTCATGTTTGGCTAAAATTAAAATGATTAACTTTTTCCCCCTTCATATTTTCTGTTATATTATTCTGAATTTAAATTTTTATAATAAAATTATTTCTGTTATACACGTTTTCTTTATGGTTTTCAAGACGTTTTAGCTTTATTCATTATACTTTTGTAAAGGTTATATACTGTAGAATGCAGAAAAATTTCAGGCGAGGGTAAAAAAACAATTTTTTACATGTTCCATCCTCAGCTCTGAAACAATAGCATATGATGTGATACACTTCTGATGAAATCTCCCTAATGTTATATCAGTGGTGTTTGTAAGTGCTGAGATACACTCAGTTACATTTGGGCATGCTATTTCAAGCACAAACTTCAAGAAACCCACTTTGGGCTTAAGGAGGTTAAAAAATGTTGCCTATTTTGTGCAACATAACGTTACTAAAAAGTCAGCACACTTTTCCCACTTGAACTGCAATAGTGAATAATTTGCATGTTTTTTTTTAAAGCAACATTCACGTTAAAATTTGCACCGATAAAGTAAAATTTAAAAGTAAAGAGTAAGAAACATGGAAATAAGAACAGAACATAAGATAGAGTAGAAATTCTGTCTGTGCTTTCAAAAAATAGAAATACACTTTCATAAATAACTAATCAACATGTTCACTACAAAAAACACACTATAGAATAAAGTGCAGATGCTGCAGTAACTAAAACCATTGTTAGACAAAGATTTGCAGACAGATTTGCTGACACATCATCTTCAGCTGGTGTGGTGTGATGAAGCTCTACTCTATTAAAAAAAAAAAGGAAATCAGTGTATGGTGCAGATGTGGATGTGGGTGGTGTGTGTGTGTGTGTGTGTGTGTGTGTGTGTGTGTGTCCAGTCAACAGTGCAGCCTATTCTCTTTCATGCAGATCCCCAGCGGCCCTGGAAGAGGGCGGCCTGCTCCAGCAGCAGGTTTATTTAAAGCTCCGGCTTGTATATTTAATGAATGGCTGTCGTAGTGAGGAGCAGGGAGGCAGTGTGCGCAGAGGGAGCAGGGTACTAATGTGTGTGTTTAAGGAAAAGAACAGAAAGGTTGTCATTATGCACTCTATTGACACTGTGATCAGGAAGTGCTTGTTACCATGGCGAGGGCGATCTGAAAGTGGCTCTACTGATCCTCCGTTGGTGTGGAAACCTGAAGAGACAGATCCAGAGGCCCAAAGATATAAGATGCATATAGACCCTGTGAGTGCAGGCAGAGGCTGGACGAGGTTTAACCACAGGGATTCACTTTCCTCCAGGTACAAGAACATTTAGAAGGTTCTGCACTAATGATGGAAAATAAGACCCTCAGTGTCTTTAGCTGGCTGAGACTGTAGAGCTGCACTGACCACAAAAACCTGCAGGAGGAAATTCTACACAGAAGCAGGGGCACCACAAAGTGGGGGCCAAGGAGGGCAATGGCCACCGCAAAAAAAAAACACTGACCCACCATTGTAGAATTATTTATAAAAAATTAAATACTCTAAAAGGTTTGTTCTTCTGTTGTTTACTTATTGATATTATCCTGTCTCTGAAATATGTTATTATTTATGAAATATGGTGACAAAGATCAGGTCTTGTTCTGAATGAGAACAAACAATCAAAACACTTTGGTTTCTGCATAAAGGCTGGGAGTTAGGAAACTAAACAAGCCTGACTCTCTTTAACAAATAAGATCTCATTTGTTTAAATATATTAAAATTAGGTAGCTTATATATACATAGCTTTGGGCAGTATAGTTGTATCATAAAAAGGCTAATAAAAAAAACAGTAAGGACACCAAAGAGGTGTCTTGGTCCACACCAAGTAAAGATTAAGAATAATGAACAGTAGCAGTCAGAAATTATTCATTTTATTTACAAAATAACTAGTTTGCCTATATGGAGGA
The DNA here is from genome assembly GCA_031762495.1 of Anablepsoides rubrolineatus. Lineage (NCBI taxonomy): Eukaryota > Metazoa > Chordata > Actinopteri > Cyprinodontiformes > Rivulidae > Anablepsoides > Anablepsoides rubrolineatus. The sequence continues at coordinate 872 of JARVGW010000633.1, read as the reverse complement.
CCAAAACATAATTAGAAATAAAAGCATTAATATAGAAATGGACTAATAACTAAATAATTACACTTAAAATGCACCAATTAAATTAAAAACAGGGGAACTTTGCCCTTATGTTTTATCATGTCATTGACCGTATATTTATTTATTTATTTATTTATTAAAATAAATGTATATTTATTTTTCCAGCTTCTAATAAATTATATATTTTAGCACAAAATTTACTTTTACTGTTTTTTTTCTAGATATATTTATTGTTCCTTTTTTACTTATAGATGCATTTATGTCTCTTAAACCCAATCTGTTCCAGAAGCACAATTCGTACCGTCATCTCATTTGGGTATGTGCCAAAAGATATACATTTGGATTACTGTTTGATGTGCTCGATTTAGGACAAAATACTGGAAATAATTTCCATACGGTGTGCCATATTATATGATCATAATCTGATGTTAATAAAATGTAGATTTACGATTGGTAACTTGCAAACTTGTGCTGCGTTCAAGTTGTATCGGAACTCGAAATTGTGAAGCCGGACTGACGTCAGTTCTGAGCTGAAAGCGTTCCAGTTTCAAATGTCGGAAAAAACATTTCTATTATTTTGCTCTGCAGAAATAACACTTATAACAATAGCCCTCTACGAGGCATTTTGAGTGTACAAACAGTGTTCAAGCATACATTTTAATTATAAATTTAAAGCACAACAAGTACGTCTGACTTAATGTAATAAAAGTAAAGAGTTTCATGCGCAGTCATGTTGAAATGTTGGGCGGCTGTGGCTGAGTGGTTAGGGGAGTCGTCTTGGAACCGGAAGGTTGCCGGTTTGATCCCCCGTCCAGCCGTTTCAGTCGTTGTGTCCTTGGGCAAGACACTTCACC
>JARVGW010000624.1:25320502-25332866 GCA_031762495.1 Anablepsoides rubrolineatus | reverse complement strand
GACCTGCTAAAGAACAGGGAAACAACTAAAACATACAGGAGAGTGGGCCTTGAGGACTGGAGTTGAGAAACACTGACCTAGACAGTTGCATGCCCAGAGTGAAGCATGGGAGTGGATCAATGATGGTTTGGGCTGCCATATCATGGCATTCTCTTGGCCCAATACTTGTGCTATATTGTTGCATCACTGCCAAGGACTACTAAACCATTCTGGAGGATCATGTGCATCCAATGGTTCAAACACTGTATACTGAAGGCGGTGCCGTGTATCAGGATGACAATGCACAAATACACACAGCAAGACTGGATAAAAATTGGTTTGATGAACATGAAAGTGAAGTTGAACATCTCTCATGGCCTGCACAGTCACCACATCTAAATATTGTTGAGCCAATTTGGGGTTTTGGAGGAGCGAGCCAGGAAACGTTTTCCTCCACCAGCATCACCTGGCCACTTTCCTGCAAAAAGAATGGCTTAAAGTCCCTCTAACCACTGTGTAGGACTTGTATATGTCATTCCCAAGACGAATTTGATGCTGTATTGGCCAGAAAAGGAGGCCCTACACCAGGGGTGTCAAACTCGATCAATATCAGGTGTGTTGGAGCTGGAAAACCTCTAAAACATGCAGGTTAGCGACCCTCGAGGACTGGAGTTTCACACCCCTGCCCTACACCATACTAATACATTTATTGTGTTCTAAACCAGGTGTTTCAGTTTCATTGTCCAACCACTGTAGTTGGTTAGTGACCTTTATTGGGAAGTTAGTCGGTCAGTTACTGACTTATTTGGATAGTTAGTCAGTTAGAGATTTTGTTTGGTAGTTGGTCGGTTAATGAGTTAGTTGGGTAGTCAGTCAGATTCCTGCTTTAACTCTTGTATTTTTCTGTTCTTGTTTCACAGCTGAAGGTCACCATGCTTAGTCCTTTGTTTCGAGCCCACGGCCTGTTCGTGGCCTCCCACCCCTGGGAGGTTATCATAGGCACCGTCACACTCACCATCTGCATGATGTCCATGAACATGTTCACCGGAAATGATCAGATCTGTGGCTGGAATCTGGACTGCCCTAAATCAGAGGAGGTGAGAGGACAACAGGCTCAACAGTGACCAAAGTTACTTCTAAACCACATTTATAGCCTCTGTCTCCCTTTGAAAATAGAATGTCCACGTTTATGATATGACCAAAAGCAAAGGAGATTTTCCCTAAGTGACTGGAGCTGCTGTGTATAGTCTTTAAGTCGGTGAGGTCATAAGAAACATTAGACCACCCATTGGCTCTATCTGTCTTTAAATCTTTAACCTTTCATCTTGGAACAAGTTGATTCCTCCTCTGGACCGGGTCGTCACCTGGTCGATGTGGGTTAAACACAGCTGCTGCAGAGCTGAAATTCTCATCATGTTGTCTGTCACTGATCTGTGGACTGCAGGAACCTTTCACCTTTCTCACCTGCATCCTCTTCTCTACTTACAGGAAGTAATGAGCAGTGACATCATCATCCTGACCATCACACGCTGTATTGCAATTTTTTACATTTATTTCCAGTTCCAGAGCCTGAGACAGCTGGGCTCCAAATACATTCTGGGTGAGTCAGAGAACGTTCTCAGACATGTTGATGTCCTGAAGCTGGAGAGGGTTTTATTTATTTATTTATTTATTTATTTATTTATTTAGTCATTCATTCATTCATTCTCCAGAATACCTGAGATTATTTTCTGCTTTTTCAGGCATTGCTGGTCTGTTCACCATTTTCTCCAGCTTTGTGTTCAGCACAGTCGTCATTCACTTTTTTGATAAAGAGTTAACTGGCCTAAAGTAAGGAAATTCAGTTTTTATAATTGTCTGAATGAGTCAGAATAGTTTGTACATTTTTTTTACTTCAGCAGATTTTAACCTTTCGTGTCTCCAAATGTTCAGCTAGTTGATGACATTACAGCTGCCTTTTTGAAATATTTATCTTTATTTACCTATTTCTTATTAAAATTAATGGAAAAAATTAAATATTTGAAAGTCATTTAGCTTTCAGCATGACAGCAGCTCCAGGTTTTAGTTGTTAGCATGTTGTTTCCTCTGCTGTCAGCTCTAACACACACTCACTAACACCCAACCATTAACACACACATGTTTGTCTTCCAGTGAAGCTTTGCCATTTTTCCTGCTTCTCATTGATTTATCCAAAGCGTGCACACTCGCCAAGTTTGCCTTGAGCTCAAACTCTCAGGTAATATCTCACACTCGAACAAATAAAACCTCATGTTGTATATCCAGCTTAGGGCTGGGCGGTATGACCTCAAATTCATATCAAGGTATAAAATTTTCATAAAAAGTAAAGATAATGTAATTTTTAGAGCATTAATTTTTTTGCAGAAAACTAATAATTAAACCCAGCATTCTTTTTTTAATATCTGCCTGTCATACAATGAGCCTCTGCTCTGCTGCGCGCTCATCATCATCATAATCTTCATCATCAGCGCAGAAGCCGATTCTTTCATTAGCAAGATGGATTTATGACTGAACGAACGTCCTCATCTTTTTATCATCTCTGTGGGTAACAATACATAAAAAAACAAGTTTTTCTCCAACAACTTGGATGTGAAAAAACTACGATTGTTAAAGTTTCGATCTCTGCGACGTGCAGCGGGAGGGGGAGGAGGAGGGGTTATCCCGACGTAACTTTTCTACAGCGGGAGGGGGAAATAATGAGGATTTATTCTCTCTATACGTGTTTTAAAACGCTATAATTTCTTCATTATATTTTGAACTCCTGCTCAGTTGTCTCTGCTCAACAGGGCTGCAGGTGTGATGACGTAACTGACAATATGACGGTAGAGGAAAAATTTCTACCGTAGGCCAACTTCATACCGTTTCTACCATCTACCGCGCAGCCCTAACTGACATGCTTGTTTAGTTGGATGTTTATATCTGAACCTGCCTCTGACTGGCATTTTATTTTTGGAACTAAGCAGCAAGCTGGACATAAAGCATCAACCAAGTTACTTTAGGATTGATATGCTCCACGATCAAGCCTGGACGTTACCATCATACGTTTCTGCTTGTTCTCAGTCAGCCAGGACATGGAAAATTAAAAGAACAAAGACGATCAACTGGACTTCTGTTTTGGAGCTGTAGGAGCTACAGATTAACTTTTTGTGAACTTCTTTTGGGAAAACATATTGAAAAGCTTTTAAATGTAGAGTTTGGAGTTTTGTTGTGTATTGAAATGGTTATGTGCAAGAGCCGCAGACTGTAAACAAATGTTGTTCTTGGATTTTGGATTGTGCCACATGTTTCCCAGTTCTATTTCTGAGGTACTGCTATGATGCTAGGTCTTCTTGTCATGTTCTGAACCCTTAAAAACAGAGAACCTTTTGGACAAAACCTATTTTTGTTTGTACTGTTTAGGACAATTAATAAGATTGTAATTTTGTTGTCAAAACTCTGGAAGATAAATCAGTAAACCTGAGGACATTGTTGTCAACTTCATCTGTGAAAATGGTGGCAAAATGATGCATAGTAAAAACAGATATTTGAGTCCGTTTTAAAAGCCGTACCTCCATTTTATCTACCTTCCATCACACATTTGTGGTGTTGGAATGTTTTTCATCAAAAGGGAGTTATTTACTTAGCTTGAGCCAGAGCCGGAGCGTGATCTGCAAGTGAGAGAGAGAGAAGTAAAGCTCTGGAAAGCATTTATTTATAGGTATCTGAAAGCTTCAGGGCCCTGAGACTTTGAGATACATAATGATGAGCCTTTTGAGAACCCCCTTTACAACCAAACTCTACTTTTATCATCTAGGTTTGCTCCCAATTGTCCATAAAAACTGTGTTTTCATAGCTCTTTGTTTGCCTACATTACCATGTTAGCCAAACATTATTATTATGGAGTGCTCAGAATCTATGCAGGTAGTTATTGAACACGAGAGTCTGTAATCTCTGTCCTGCATGACAGCTATTAGGACCAAGAGCTCCTTCACAAAACTATTTAATGCTCTAATTGCAGATCGGCGTTTCTTTAAAGAAAACCATAGCATTTATGTTGTTCTTTGGGCGTTCATGTACACAACAGTGGCCAAATTCTCTGGTATTTTGAGGACATTTTTACACCAGTAGACTGTTTAATTTGGGACCAACATTGCTACATTTCTTTACATTTTCACTTGGTGCAGTTAACAGTCACACCGCACTTTGTCAAACAAACCAAACTGTGAACAACCTGTTCACCCCCTTGCCTGTGGTAATGCTGCGTCAATAACCAGTGAAGGAAATGATACAAAATCTCTGAACAAAACATGGAGCGCAACGTCCTTCACGTCTTCACGAAATGTGAACAAACATGGAGTGATGTCAGATTTTAGTGGTTGTAGGATTTCTCTTCACTCTTCAACAATGAGCTCAGCTTGAGCTCATTGTTGATCAGAACCATGGAGAATGTTGTCTTTAACACAAGAAGGCTGTGATGGCTCTGTATGAGGCAGAGTGTACTGAAAAGAAGCAAACAGTAACAAAGGCGGATAGCACAGATTGCACTACTTGCCCTTTTTAACAAGTTTGAAGCAACCCAATGTCCTCCTCGGTCCAAACTAGCATTTGTGTTTTCACTATTTTAGCTGTTTTCATGTTCAGACCATGTGTCCGCATACATTTATGTGTTGTTAAAATATGAAAATTGCAGCGCCACTTAGTGAACTTAGTGACCAGTCATGGAAACAGCAGTGGATTTAACGAGCACAGGATTACTGTGCCAAAGTGTAACTTTTTCACAGTTTACATCTACACAGGGCCTTACATACCTTCTGGCTGCCTTATGACCACAGAGTATCACCAAACTGAGTTCATCATGTTTTTAAAATGATACAAGGAAGACGTCTCTAACACATTTAATGCATTGTGCTTCTCGCCATGCAGTTTTGAATGACTTTCTGTCATGTCTGAAATCCAGACCACTGTGCTCATGTTTTAGTACGTAATCCAGTATTTCCTTCATGCTGTAACATATTGTTGAATTATACTAGGATCCCTGGTGCTAACAACTTCAATGCTTCAATGATGAAGTCAGCACGTCTCAACATTTTGCTCCTTAATGGATTCTTCACTGCCTTTGTCCTTAACTATCCATTTTCATTAATTATTCAGAGGGAGAAAGGAAAACCGTTTGAGTGGGTAACACTGATCCAGTGTACTCAACCAATCTATGCAGTGTAAGTAATAAAATACCACACACTCAGACGACACAATAAAAGAGATGGAGACAGAGGAGACGCTTGTTAAAAATGTAAGTAGACGGAAGCTACCCCAAGACAACAGAGGGTGGAGGAGGTGGCGGCTCGGGAGTCAAAAGACACAGCAGCGACATCTTAGTGTCTAGGTTAATCAGCGAAACAGGCTGATAGCAGCTGGTGTTTCACTGTATCCTCCCGGTCCATGGAGGGCGCCTGTCAAAGCAGAGGCTGAGCCAATGTGAAGTGCCCTCAGTGCAGTTGAGTGATGCTAATTGGGATTAGCGCCCACTGTGCGAAAGTGACACTAGACATTCCAGGGCCCACCCATTCAGACTCCATTCACAACACTGTCAAACTCTGCCGTATGTTTTCTCCTCCTCTAAGAGCTCTTGAAAGATACAAGGCACAAAAAGCTGAAAACAAAGAGGATTAGAAAAACTTTTAAAACTTGCGGGTAAAAAGAGTCAGCTACAGAGTTATGTCAGCCATATAAGGTCTCACTGCACTTTTGAACTTTTACTCTCAATAAGGATTACCTCCCTTGTATAAGTAATGGGATGGGTCTGAAATCCATAAGACATCATGCAAAGATGAATCCACCCATGCTCTGCCCACAAACTCAGTGTGATCTTCATTGACAGGTGGCTTTTTTACCTAAAGTTTGATAAACCAACCCAGCCAGCCAGTGTGAAAAGAAAAGGTTGGAAAGAAGATGATTTATTTTTTCTTCTACATTTTGGATGGGGGCCTTTCTGAGGTATTAGATCCATGAACTGGGAGTGCTGTATTGAATATTTTATCGACTGTCTGCTTGCCCCGTGCTGACCTGCCTGACATGCTAAGTTCCTGGCTCGCTGGAGACGCCACGTCGCTTCACATCAGCTCAGCCACCCGTGAGGCTTCCCTGCATTTCCTGTGAATAAACTCACACACAGTGGGGGAGGAAGAGAGGCCAGGGCACAGGGGCACTGTGGCTAAGATGAGGAAAAAACACATACACATTCTTTCTCTGAAGAACAAAACAGACAACCTTGGCTACAGTATGAACTCCCTTGGTCAAAGCCTGATGAATCCTTTGAAAGTATCCAGTGAGTTGAAACGACCTGAAACCTCCATTTTAATTACAGCGTCACTGGTCGTAAAGTTTGTATGATCTAGACAGCCCAAAGCTGACTTTCTTTAAAATAACATCACATGAACAAATTCTATGGAGTTTTCACTGATCTCTTCTAAAAGTAGTTTTTACCAACAGTTTGTGCTAGTCATAATGAGCAAACTGGGTGAGATTTCATTTTTTTTATATTTGCCTTTTATTTGGTTAGAGTTTGGCTAAACGTTGGTATTTTTATTTTGGATTCTGTTGTTGTCATTGAAACTATTAGGAACACTAAGAAATCAGTATGTTTTTCTGGAGAAAAAACAGACTAGGCACACTGTTCTCACTCTAATTAGCCTGAAGTTGAGGTTTGCAATTTAATATTGTGTATTTCTAGAAGCAAATGACTCTCTTGATTTTAAAAGTTTACATATTTTATCTGTTTTGGCTTCTCTTTCAATGTTTCCTATTGAAACTGTGAGAAGACATGCAGTCACTTTATGTAACATCTGAACCACAAACATTTCTCTCAGCCACTAATTTAGTAATTTTTTTATTCCCCTTTTGTCTGTCATGTCTATGAATTCTGCTCTGTATTACTGTAAATGAAAATCATCATGAAGTGATGCTGCTTATCTGTAAAAGTGTGTGCATATATAGAATTGCATACACACTCAGAGTGGACCCTTACATCATCATGAGAACAACTGCTCACAAAGATAACCAGAAACAATCATTAGATAATATGGTTACAAATCTGAAATGTTGTCTTTCACTTGGAAAGCAATAAGAATTTTACAGAACAGTAAAAAATGGAGTGTTCAGGGAGTTGTGGTCTGAAGATGAGTATATAGTCTCTCTCAGACGCCCACACCCCTCCACATCTCACTCTCTTCCTCTGGCTCATTACTAGCAGTAGGGCTTCCTTATGTGTGAAAACGCAGTCAGGTGGAAACGCCAGCCAACGGACTTTCGTCCCTCAACTGTCTTTACTTATTCATGCAAGCTCTGGCCTCTCCTCAGGACAGTGTAGTGCTGACCCAGGAGGACAGCAGTGCCTTGAAAATATGACCCTGCATTACGGTCACTTGGTATTATAGTCCAGTAAGGCGACAAACAGCAGTGTCGGTGTTCCTCTGGGCTCTTCATAATGAAAACGTGCCAATCTCCAGCCTGCGTTGTATTCTTTTTATAATCTGCCTTTTCTTTCTGTTTGCTTCAGTAAGTGTGAATGTTCTAATAACCATCTCACTTAACAGTTAAACAAATACACAAGAACACAGCTTGAATCTGGGACAGAGCTCATGTGTTGCTTAAGGTCAGCAGATCATAACAAAGAGAAAGACAAGTCATGTATGTTTTAGACTGTATGCATTCTCTTTAAATGTAGCCAGTAATTATTACTTTGGAGTGATGGGGTCTTATGTCTAACAGACTGACCACTGTGATGTTTTCTGGTCAAACAGAAAATACATTTAATTAGGGTTGCACGATAACTTATTTTAAGAACCAATACTGATAACAGATTACTTTCTCCTTCTAACGGCCGATAACCAATAACATGACAGGAGATAAGACTAGTCAAAAAGGGGTAAGATCATTGTAAAGATCACTGTAAATTATATTATTTGAAAACAATAATTTAAAATATATCAAACAAAACAATGTTTGAAATGACCATCTTTTTAAATAAGACACATTATTTATAAAAAAAAAACTAACACTGATCTCAATCAAAGTGTGAATGCATTACAACCGCACCATACTTACACACAGAGTTAGCAGCAGCTCAACATGGTAAATCATGGCTAACAAGGAGATAAAAGCTTTGATCTTTAGCGAGGGTGACAGCTGATTGTCAAGCTCCACCATTTCCATCGCTAAACTGCTTGAGAATTGATTTCTCTCTGGCAATTATTTTTAATTTGTCCAAAGTCTCAGCAATGATTTAAGTCCCGATGAGTTCTTGAACACTAGCTTTTTGTTAGCATTTTTAGCAGACGGACTTTGTGCTGCATTCAGGTGGTAACGGACATTACATGTTCTTAAATTGGGGGTAGTTGTTCTGACCTTCTTATGTTTATAATTATAAAGTTTGTGTGTGACATATAATTGGTAAAATAATTCTGATTATTTTTCTAGTGTCAAAGTTGTTTGTTCCGACGCAACTTGAATGTTGCACGAGTCGGGCAGGACAGGGAGCAGCTTGACCAAAAAGGGTAAAAATCAATAAGCACACTTACTGCCACGCTGGCAAACGTGTACATACATTATTGGTTCTGTTTGTTATGATATCGGGCCGATAGTTATCGTGCATCTTGCAGACTGTTGTTTATTGGACTGGAAATTTGGGTAAATTTATTGCTAAGATCTCAAACTTGTGTTCTGGAATGATTCTTGAAACATTTCTGCAGTATAGACACAAGAAACCATTTTCCTTTTTTACAAATAAGTGACAGCAAGCTGTAAAAAGTATGAATCAATAAACATTATAGATTGCTGTAAGTTCTCAAGAGGATTTGATGCTATTCTATTCGTTATATTCTTTCTCAGTGATTTTCTCTGTACTTTACTAGTTGATGACCAGATAAATTCTGAAATTTGAAAAAAAATGTTGTAGATCTTTAAGCTTTTGTGTCTTTCTCCTTTTAAAACATCCAGCCATTCATCTGTCCTTTTTTTCTTTTCATTTGGTGCCTTTTACAATATCTAAAATCTGGTTTGGGAGCAGCAGCTTCAGTAGATATCTCCAGATCTCCCTCTCTCCATCTACTTCCTGCAGTTTGTCTGGATGGACTCCAAGGTCTTCCCAGGCCAGCTGTGAGATATTATCTTTCAAGGGTCTGCCCCAGGGTGTCTTCCCAATGACACGTCTAAAATACATCCAAAGCATCCAAAAGGCCATCTTTACAAGATGTCTAAAACACCTCAAGTGGCTCCTCCTGATAGAGAGAAGCAAAGACTCTTCTCTAAGCTTCTTTGGAATAATGAAGCCCTAACCCTGTTCCTAAAGTTCATTCAGACAAGACATGATTCAACAAACCTTTTAATGACTATTTAGAACCTTATTACTGTACCTGTCCTCACACTGCCAGGTCTGGCAGAGAGGCTCTTTGGGGAGCACCTGGTGTCAAAGACCTTTAACCATGGCTTCTGGTTGGATTGAAACCAAGTGAGCTACCTGGGACCTTCCATCTGCAGGAAATGCCCAGAGGGATTTGACTGAGCAACATTCAAATGCATAAACATTGGCTGTGATTCCACATAGTCTAACATAGTGTACAAAATAATAAGACAAAATAATAATAAGATAAAAAAGACAAAGCTGCAGTCTCCCTGAAACCAGCTCAAAATTAATTTTACACAGATTAAAACTGAATTAATTTACATTCAAATCACATAAAAAAATTTAAAAAATAAACGAAACAATCAAACTTATCTCTAATTGTATATTTTAAATAATTCATTTCCTTCTGTTTGAAAGGACATTCTAAGAACTTAGAACTAAAGTTTGAGATCTCTATAATAACATTGTTAATATTAAACATTAACCAAAACTGAGATTGTGTTAAGAAATGTTAAATTTAGTTTATAAAGAATGTTAAAGAATATTAAACTGGCTGATTTAACATTTAATGACTAAACTGTAAGAAAGATAATTTTTATAGTTTTCCATGTCAAGAAAAAAAATACATTTCAGAATTTTAGAAATGTATTAGTATTTACACAATTTTATTTGAGATTTCTACTTTTTTTCCTTTTTTATTTTGAATATTTAAAAATAAATGTATAACTCTAATGGTAGTATTGTAGATGTCTCAAATGGATTATTATTATTTTTTTTAATGTTTCCAGTGCGTTTAGAAAGAGTTTACTTGATATATCAGATAACATCTTTAGTTGCTGCTAGAGGCAACACTTATCACAATTTTTTTTTTGTTTGATGTTTTGGAGCAAGACTATATTTATCTTCCTAAATGGTTCAGTCTGTAGTTTAAAATGTTCCTGTCATGAGTTTTACAGCACAGAAATGACTGAATTAGAAACAGAATGTAAAATATTTACTGGTAGTTTTTATACTGAGCACCTTCCTGTTTTTAATCTTTGTCCTCTCCATCCTTTAATGTCTTCACCTCTACCAGACACCTGTAGGTCATCTTTCTGCCCACTCTTCTTCCGTTGCCCCTCCTTTTATCAGCCTGCCTTGCTGCTCTTTGCTGTTCAGTCAGAAGAGAACTGTTGAGCAAATTGTCCAGTCTCGTTTGCCTTATCATCATTCTCATTTCTTAAGAACCACTGAACCCCAGAACAACATTTCACTGCAGCTTCTTCACAACAAACTAACTGTTAGACCTTCCAGATGCACATTTGTGACCACAGACAAAGTGATTTACTAAGCAGGGTGTGTTTGGCGACAGTATTATAGCATTGAGCTGTCTGAGCGCAGTCGAAGGGAAGTTCAGCTAATGTAAATTACACGACTTAGGACCACGCACTGTGATTATATTGTCTACAAGTTTTCAGAACTCAGCAGCAGTCTTTTTCCCATTTTTAAACCCAGATCAACTATGTGTAGGCCATCATACTGTAGGAAAATAATACAATAACTGCACAGTTCTTGTCTAACCACTGTCAAAAACCTTCAGTTTTCATTTAATCTGTGCTGCAGGAGCAGTAACAGGATGCATCCAGAGTGTGTTTAAGAAACTCCAGTCTGTATTAATAGATAAGAGTAATGCTGACAGTGATTCAGTGTACCTTCGTTGGAGACTAGCAACAATGAAATGGGCCTCTGACATATTTTTATGAGTGTAAATAATTTATTTCCCTACTTAACCTCAGGTTTTATCCCATTGTATTATCACTGTTCAGCATGTACGTTTGATGTCTGCTGTGTGAATAATGCACTTCATTGGTTATTTAGGCCTTTTTTTTAGTAAGGAGCATCAGTAAAAGTGTCCTCAACAGAGAGATGTATTAGACAGTGTCTCTTTGTTTGACACATTCTGACAGCGTGTGACAATGCAAAAAACTAAATACTATACCTCCAAACACCTGCTATAAAATGTATGGTTACTATAAATTGTTGCCAATTGTTTTCTTTTTAGAAAGAAGTGTTTTATGTGCAGTTAAAAAACTAAAATATATATTTATCGTATAAAATAAATGTTAAAAATCCGAATATTATTTAATAATATTGTTGGTAAGACTCCAGTAGTTCAGGAAATTATCATTTATCATTTTCTTATGTTGCAACAGGATTTTTTTATTTCTGCCCTTAGCCCTTGCTTTTCTGTTTAATAAAGCAATCCTGCAGCCCTAAGAGTTTCAGCAGACACATTGGTAGAGATGTCAGACAGATATTAGAAAGACAACACTCTGCTGTTTGTGTCTATAAGACAAGATGCCATCACTGTTTACTGTCTCTGGCACCTTCTCTGTCTGTGTGCTTCTGTGTGTCCAGACTGTAACATCAGCAGAACTGTCTTTCAGGTAGTCGTCAAGTCTAACCAACATAAGGCTCATTGGTTTTTTGAAACTAGATGCTAAACAAGTGCTTCTGCTTTACTAAATGTGAATTTAGATAAGGCACAGATATTTGTTGGGTTGACCAACAAATGACCAAATGTAATAAAAAATGTTGATATTGTAGCTCAACTAAGATTCTACATTATTTTTAAGGTCTTTTTTCACTTTAGATGGAAAAAGGAAATCAACTAAAACATATGTTTTGTGTTTTTAATGTATTGGTGAGCTGAGCTCCACCTATGTAGTGGAGTGCACAAAACCCCTGAGGTCAAGGTGGTGTATCAGTGTGGTAACAGATGAGATCCTGGATGGCATCCACCAGAACTGAAGGCAGGACCATGCTGGTCCTATGTTTACTGTTAAACAACTCTGTTCTAATGAACCATCGGCGTGAAGAAGGGCTTTGATGGTATTCATCATTCAAAACATTGAACTGTTAGATATCACAGCTGTGAACATCCAACATTATCACCACTATATGGAGACAATTAGCATTTAAAGATCAGAGTAATATATACATTTATTT
>JARVGW010000624.1:25289973-25301369 GCA_031762495.1 Anablepsoides rubrolineatus | reverse complement strand
CTCCTTGATGCGCGTCCACCATAGACTTTGCATGTAAACTGGCTGCTTTGGCTGCTCAAAACGCGTTTGGTCTGGCCGCGGCTTTAGAGTCAATGCTTTTGAGCATGACACATCACTAACACTTATAGAGACCTACAGTATGTGTTTGTTTTTGAACTGCAAGAGAACACTGTGACTACACAACATTTGGTCAGGTCACTTTTGCATGTAGCCTTCACCACTAACAACAACAAAAGAGGTGGTGGTGTAAGCTGTGTGTTTTGGATCACTAATTTAATTTTCTAAAGTGGACTTTGTCAGTGCAGTGGCTCAGTTGGTTGCCTCTCAGCAAGAAGGTTGATGGATCAAATCCCAGTCCTGGGACCTTTATGGGTAGAGTTTGCATGTCCTCACTGTGCATTTGTGGGTTTTGAGCCAAGAAAGCACCCCAATTCTGAACCAGGACAAAAAGACCAGAAAAATGAAGTTCTGAAGAGTATGAAAGGCATCAGAATCACCTGCGTAAAGACAAAGGCAAGCTACCTGAAAAAGGTAAAAGGATTGGGAACTGTTCCAGAGTGGGTTAAAGTCATCTAGTCCTCACCACTACAACTACAATGTTCTTACTTGTTCTAAATGTTTTTTTACAAAATATGCAAATGTAATTAATAGTGGAATTAGTATGTAAATGACATCTACTTTCTACAAAAGCACTGCCTTTTAAAGGCCCGGGACTTTAGTGTGCAAGAATAAAGTCTATTAACCATATCCTCCTAGTGGGGTGTGTGTCTGCTGACGGAAAGCAGAGGACACCGGGTTGTGTAAGGGAGTTGCAGGCCTCTCTGCCTCTGTAATCTGGCCTGATTTATAGAGGCTAGCCCCTGCTTTCCCCTTCCACCTCCACACTGACACACTGGGCCTCCTCCACTGGAGACAGCTTGGCGTCCACACACACGCACACACACAAACAGGCAGCGCTGTCTCACTTGCACAGCAGTGCACGCAACCAAACCACATGGGCCCTTTGCTTAAAATGAACACCAGATAAAAAACTGTAAGGCACTAAAAAGTATATATGATATGAAAATACAATAAACAAGTTGTATGTCTCAAATTAAACTATCCAGACACAATAACAAAACTATCAATTTCCTTAAAATACACAACAAATAAGTGAAAATTCTTTGCAGTCAAAAAAAAAAAAAAAGACATCTATGGAAAGTAATCCTTTATAAAACTTTTTAGGTAAGGTACCAGTATCTTAGCTGCTTTGCTCTACTTGGTACCTCACAGCCTCAAGTTTGACATTTGATGCCCCAGGAGCCAGCTTCTGTAAGCCGGATTCAGAGTTAGGAAGGGCTGGGAATGTATCAATTCTAACATTTTAAGCATTTATATTTGATTATTAATCAATTCTAGATTAATTGTTACATCCCGAATTACAGCAATAGCCCCCGATAGCAGAGCTCCTGAGAACATTTAGGCACACAAACTATTCCAACCCAACAAGGCTACAATTCACAAAGACGTATTTAGAACTATAGTATTCTCTTAAATGTATGAATACCTTATATGTTTAAATCTAAAAGATAAATAACAGATTTTTAGAGATACACAGACTCACTCATGCTGAAAATACGTTATTATACATATAGATTATTCTCTAAAAATACATTTCCAAAATACAATACCGTAGGTGTATATCTACATATTAATAGAAATAATAGAATTATACCTAGTGTTTTCTACAAGCTTGATCTGAATCAAAAACATTACATTTAAATAAAATAAATGTTAATCTGATTACTTTTTAAGGCAGTACTTCAGAGAAAAAAAGAGCATTTTTATCATAAATATATCAAACCTTATACACAGTTCAGTTGTGTGACTGAGCAGTATGTGACTGATATCTCCAGTATTTAGGCTGGTTTGTTGGTGGAAAAGCATCATTTGAATTGTTTATACTGTTCTGTCAGAGCTAAAAGCCAAAGTGTCTATAGCACAAAATGCAAAACGCAATAAAAGATAAAGTATAGACACAAGAAAAAACACTAAATACACACACATTAGGCCCACAAGCTACAACACCTTGGTGTGTGTTTCTGCATGTGTGTACTATGAATCAGACAGTATGGACAGGTGTTTATGGTGAAGTTAGGTTATCTGTCTCCATTACACTACCACAGCTCAGCCTCCAGGGCCATTATCTACTCAGACCTGCCTAAACACACACCCAGAGACAGGAAGCCCCACATGCTAACAGCAAGACCCTTTACACAAGGCCACAGAGCAAGCACATAATGGGTCCTTCTAAGGTCTGGAGGACTTCGACGGAATCCAACACCCAAACACTGACAACAAAAAAAAGCACCATTTTGTTCGCCAACTGCTTCCTTTGATATGCTCCTAACATCAGCAAACAGAAACAGCTGTTCATCATACTGTTCCATCCAAATTCACTTAGTGCTAACTAATATTCACTGCGGTTACTGAGACAAAAGTTTGGAAAAAGAGACAAAATCTGACCCAGGGTCAATTTAACATCCTCTTCCAGTGGTCAGATGTTGTGATGAAGCACAGCGAGCGACTTCCTTATCAGCTTTTGCAAACAATGTTCCACTGGAATTCATTTAATCCTGCGTGACACATGCACTGAGAAAGATCAGATAGTATCAGTGTGTGTCTTGGCTTCATTTCTGACCACGAACACATGCATTCAGTTTGTTTACATATTAGTCATTAGCTGTTAGTCAAGTGTCCTTTTTCAGACAAATGAAAGGGTTCCTTCCAGATTACAGCAAAAATAGTAAAAACACTCAGACACTTTGACCATTTGAGACAGTCTGCAACGTCAAAGGGAGAAAAGAAATACAGGGTGATAAAAGCTCATTTAGCTGTGAAACAAGTAAATAAAAATAAAAATAAATAAATAAATAAATAAATAAATAAATAAATAAATAAATAAATAAATAAATAAATAAAATAGAATATTCTCAACAAATATGATATTTTACATCTGAACATATGAGCTTCATGAAATAAGCTTAGACAGAACCTGTAAAGGGAATTTAACCACTGAATCAGGTGTGTTGAAAGTAAAACATGCATGACAGCGGCCCTCAAGGACCAGGATTGTCCGCCCCTGGTTTAGGAGAATAAATTGTAAATATGGTTGTGGCTGCCAAGGTGGAGACAAAGCAAGCCAATACATGTACGGGAAGCTGCCCAATGAAAACAATGTGTGGGACCTAGAACAGAGATGGGCAACATGTCATGCCACTCCGCAGTTTCATTTTATTTTTAACTTAAAAACATTCAAAGCAGCTTTTAAAATCTAAGAGCTGCTTTGAGTGCTTTTCTTTTAAGTAAAACACAAACAAAAAAAACTTTATTTGGGGGTGGAGGTAGACCAACTGTTCACAGAATTTTAAGGCAAACCTGTGTTCAGTCTGCTTAGAGATGCTGTCTATCATGAAGGATTTTAATATGTCACCACTACAACACACTGCACAAAGCTAAATATAAGGAGTTTACTGAAGTCACAAGTACATAAATTTTTACCTGAACCACACAGGAGTCTGAAGGTTTTGTATATATATATATTTTAACATGGGTACAGTTGTTGCATGCATGCATTTGAGCATTAATATGAACTGGCCAATTTATTGGCACCAATTTTCTCAATTTTGGGAGATCAGTCCATACTTAGATAAGATCAGTGGAAAAGATCAAGTTCTCATCTTCCTCCACAAAGTCTAAGAATCAGCAACTGTCCCTTTTTGCTTTGTTGGAAGCAAAATAATAAAATAAATTGATATTGTTCAAGGGTATTGTTTAGTGTTTTTTAGTAAAATATGATTGAAACACTGAAGGTGTATTGTACATTGTAACACCTGACAGAGTCAGTTATTTAAAAAATTGGAATCAGCAGGTCAGTTTTTAAAGATTGGCGTTCAGGCAGAAAACTGCAATCCATGCACAGCTAATTTTTATACATTTTTGAAATGTCAGTTTTGTTACATTTGGGTAAATCTGCAATGCTATGTGGCCCTCTGGTAATGTCACCAAATAACTGTGGCTCTTTCCATCATTTAAGTTTAAATTTTATTCCATAGAGCTGAAATCTTTCATTCATCAGTCTCTGTCTCCTCTGTCACAACAGCATACTGTGGTGACAAGAAATAATAACAGTGCTAAAATGCATTTAATGTGTAAACTTTAAAACACAATACCTATCTGACAGAAAGACAGACTGCTCATCATCTCTGAACCAGATCAGAATGTCAAATTTAATGCTGAGTGTAGCATATATACTTTATTCACTCGTGGCATTTAATCTCACTTTTTGTATTCCCAGTTGTTCAAGATTGTTTGGCTTTTAATTTTTCACATCCTGAAGACTCAGAAAAACGTGGTGTGTGATCAGCAGAGGAGACAAAACACTAATAAATCCTAAAGTCAGATAATGACATCTCTCAGGAGAAAAACTGAAGTTTTAAGACATGTTTATCTGTTTTTACTTGTTTTCACCACTAATAAGACCCAATATGTTTATGTATAAAATCATGCTGCTGTTTCAAAGCTAATTTGTCTGATCTAAGTGACTATATTTACCTGAAAGTGTAATGTATTCATAAATGCTGTAGGTGAGTACAACTGTGAACTCAGTTTCACTGAGAAACACAGGTGTGATAACTTCTGTCTTTTATCTTTAAGATGTTCTCAAATCTTTTGGACTGATATTTAAAAATATGCCTCTCAGCATTCTGAAGGTTGTATGAGTGGAAACTGTGCTTGTGTGTTAACTGTGTGGGAGTGCAAACATTGTGGTAACCCCCAGGCCAGGTCCTGTCTGGTCTGGTATATGAGGTGGTACCGCCAGTCTCCCACAGCCTTTTAATTACCAGTGAAGGTGGGGTGAGCCGTTTTAATGAAAATGGTCCACATCATAAAAGCAGCTTTGACCAGGTTCATCCACAGTTCAGACTCAAGGACAGTAAACATGCAGATAATACACACTGCACCTTTCACTCACACACACACGCACACACACGCATACACACACACACACACACACACAAACACACATACACACACCGAGATGAGTCTGCCTGAATCCTCTGTGATCCCAAGATGGGAAAGTGGACCAGCAAGACATCACATTTTACTATCCTTTTTTGTTTAATTGTTAATATTTTTTTAGTTAAAAAACAATTAATAACAGATAAAGGAATAAATGAGAGCTGGAATCGTTTAGAGGAGATGGAGACATAACATCACATTAAAGGTAGGAGAAAGAATAGAATGGAAAAAAGATGAGCCTTTATATGATGCAATAAAAAGTGGAAACAGAAAACAAATAATGAAAATGATAAAGGTCTATAACAGTCCAACTATAGTATAGCTTTATCATTTTATTTGTTTTCTGTTGTTGAGAAAAGGAAATACACGACTGGCTAGTACCTTTTAATGTAAAGACTGTTTCTTTAGAAGAATTTTATAAATGCAGAACATTAGACTATAACAGTGAACCTGGAAAAGTCTTATGATAAATAAACACTATTTAACATGTACAGACATGGAAAGTACCATGGACTGCATGAAGGAAGAATGAATGGTAAATGGACTGAACATATAGAGCGCTTTATCAAGTCCTTCTGGACCCCAAAGCATTTTACACTTACAGGCATTCACCCATTCACACACTGATGGTGGTAAGCTACATTGTAGCCACAGCTGCCCAGGGGCACACTGACAGAAGCGTGGCTGCCATGCACCAGCGCCACCGGACCCTCTGACCACCATCAGTAGGCAAGGCTGGTGAAGTGTCTTGCCCAAGGACGCAACGACTGAAACGGCTGGACAGGGGATCGAACCGGCGATGTCCCGGTTCTAGGACGACTCCCCTAACCACTCCGCCACATCCAGCCAGCCAGCCAGCCATCTACCATCAGTTTTCAGATGTAGGGAGGAAAAGAAGGGAACCTAATGAGTAGGAAGCTGCCCAGAAGCACCTGACCTGAAGCAGGATTAGGGTGACAGTATGTGTGAGAATGTGTGTGTGTGTGTGTGTGTCTGTGTTCACAGAGGGTCAAAGGAAAAAAGCAGGATCCTGGCAGGCCACTGGGGACTTAGTTCCCAGCAGCGATTGCAGCTCTCCTGCTCAGGCTCCGTCAGTCTCTCCCTGCTGGGTCAATGCTGACTTCCTCTGGGGGATTCCCACTTTTCTCAGGGCTATGCCCAGCTAGCTTTGACTCTCTTCCCTGCCAAATAACCCAGAGTTCGGCCACTTGCTTCCCTTATCTGTCCTTTCCCAGGGCTGTGGTACTTTATCCATGTCACCCGTCTGTGTCTGTCACCCTCTCTGCAGTATGATGTACAGTGAAAGAGTCACATCATCTAAAGGATCAGAAGTTGGGACAGTACATAGCGCTGTGTGTGAGACAGTGTTCATGTCAGATCATATCACGTACACAGACTCCTGACAGTCTGACAAAAACTATTTCATTTTGGAGTTTTATAATTGTAAATCAGATAGTTATAATGAAACATTTTTTAGATTTTACTGTACTATTTAAAAAAGTAAGGGGAGATGTGGTTGTGTGTGTGAGTGTGTGTGTGTGTGTGTGTGTGTGTGTGTGTGTGTCTGTGTGTTTTGTTTATTTTTGCTGGAATCATGTCTGAAGTATCTGGTCTGTAACAAAATATAAATATATCTAGAAGAGAAATCACTTTAGTCAATTCATGAATAATGGTGTTGTCTACCCTCTTTAGGTTTATGGTTTTCTCTCCCGTATTATGAGTTTTTTTTCAATTATAAATGATGTTTTAAAGTTAAATGAAAAGGATAAGTCTTTGTGTTACTCTTTGGGTGATCCTGCAGTTGCAGGTTTTCCTGATTGCATTTTCATTGACCATGAAAATACGCAAATTATAATTTCAAAAATAAGTTTGTTTAATGGAAACATGTCAATTTCGAAAAAACATCCTTTTTTCGACAAAATGTTTTTGCGCTAGGATAAGGTGGTTTTTCGGCTGTATCAAAATTGGTGTTTTTCCTAAAACTGCAATGGAAACACTTTTCTCACATCACAGGAGTCAGGTGATCAACAACAAGATGTTTCTACTGGCGAAAAAGATGATGAAGAAGAAGACAACAAGAAGTAGAAGTAGTAGTAAAATCCCCGAAGTAGTAAAAGAAATTAGTAAACTCACAAACTATAATTTCCAAAAAACGCCACATACATAGCTGCTCCCAAGTATGAGGGGCTTGTCGCTCGAAAGGCTTGATAAATCGCCAATATCTCCTCTGATGGCTGATGATGAAAGCTAGTGTCATGGTAGCAATAAGCATGTGTTTACATCTATTGCCGTCATGTTTGTAATGAAAACAAACATATTCACATGTGACTTTAATAGCATTTCTTACTTAATGAAAACACTACAATTGAGAAACAGTTTTTTTTTCGACATTAACAAAATATCGACAGTGTTGCGCACATTTGCAATGGAAACGCAGCACAGAGATAATGTCTTCAGATGAAGCAAAAGACAATCTAATATTTGTTTATAGAAACTGTTAATACCTTATTACTGTAAGTTTAGTGAGAAACAACAGAGAGCTAGATGCCTGTAGAGCATATGCATCCTGTGGAGGAGTGATTGCAGGCTTACACAGAGACAGGTTTTACAATGAGAAAAAGGCACATATCAAAGTAATAAAACAAGACCAGAAAAGGCAGGTAAACAGTCAGGGTAGCAGGATTAATGGTATAAAGGAAACAGCATGATGGACTGATGAGTGAGTGAGAACTAGTTTGAGTAAGCAGGGAGAGAACAAGTGAAAACAGCTGGTCTGATCAGTACATGAGGGACAGGTGAGCGATGAGGAGAAGGACTGACTGAAGGAATGCAATGTACAATGAAATGGTGGGGAAAAAAGAAAACAACAAGAGTAATAAAACAAAACAAACAAAAGGTACCTCACACTCACAAAACAAAACCCAAAGAAGCCAGGATCATGACACTTTACTTTGCAGTCAACTGGATAAAACAACAAAAAAGTCGTGTCCTATGCGGCAGTATGAAACTCAGAATTAATGTCTGAATGTCAAAGTTAGACCCAACAGTTTTACTTTCACCATGATGCTCCACATGATATAAACTTTATTAGAATTTCTTTTGGGATTGTTTTTACATAACAGACGCGGATGGAGATGGAAAAAACACTCGAAGGGTCAGATATTCAAATTTAAGCCTCATCACTCCTGAGAGAAAAGAGGGACAGTATTTGCAGTCTTAGTGTTATTCACACAAAATAAGTGGAGGGGTCAGTGGTAGGGGGAAAAGGGTAAAATAAGATTGTTTTTGATTGGAGTTAAATTGTTGAAATGACCTCACGAGAACATAGATCACACTAGTAAGATTTAAGTTCCACTTTTAATAACCATTACATTAGATCTGATCTATGCACATTTAAAGGACCTGGTTCTGTCCTGCAGAAACTAGATCCAACTTTACCATAGTCTTCTTATGTTGGTCCTGTGTCAAACTTTGACATATCAACAGTTTCTAATTACATTAGACCATTAAACAAGATTCAAGGTTTCACGGTAGTAGCATAAACTATATTCATACTATAGACAATATCATTATACAGCTGGGTAAGAAATCATCACACAACTGAGATACTTTTATCTAGTTAGCTGAACAGGAGGGGGAGAAATAAGATGGGCATGCAGCTAAGATGTAGAACATTTTTTATTTTGTTCTCATGCTAGCTCGTGTTTACTCTGAGCTATTACTACACACTCACACAGACTGCCATGTTGCTCTCAATCTCCTTCAATTTCTCATCCCTCCCCTTCCAATCTTTCTACTCCCCTCTCTTCTTTTCTCATCCCCTTTTTCGCCCCCCTCTAGAGTCTGGTAGGGTTATGTGAACGGCCAAGGAGGCAAAGAGGAGGGCTGAGAAAAGACAAGAGGAGTGTGAAAGAATAGAAAGATGTTGTGGGGTCATCACTAAGTCATCATATTCCCTGGTACAGCTAACTGCACTGTGTGTGTGTGTGTGTGTGTGTGTGTGTGTGTGTGCGTGTGTGTGTGTGTGTGCATTAGGTTTGTACGTATTTTTGAAAGTGAGTGTGGATGTATGGGTGAGTGGTGAAGTTTGCACATTCCACTCAACAAGCATCATGTTAGGCTACATTGTAAAAATTGTCCATCTAACCAAGATTTACAATCTTATATCCAGGCATCCATTGTTTTATTCCACTTGTGGATTATTTCAATTAAATTGAGAAGAGTTAGACTAAAATTAAGTCAACTATCTGCCAATGGGATAAGACAATTCAACTTGGTAAGACTTGTAGAAAAAGGAACATTTCTAACAAGTTTAATAATCTTGTTCTTGCTTAGAATTTAAGTCTCAAAGCAAAATCACAAATACTTTTTGGCTGGATATAAGATTGTAAAACTTCGTTAGATTAATAGTTTTTGCAGTGTACGACTCCATCACACCCACACTACACTGGCAGGACACTATGTGCATTGTGCTCCATGGCTTCTCCTGCTACAAACAGTAAGTTTGTGCCATGCTCTCACTACATGGCTGCAATTACCAGTCCACACTCTCCGTGTGCCAATAAATGCTGTGCCATGCTCAGTCATCCATCATTAACCTTCAGAACACAAGCCAAGTCAAGAAGCACTTGTTCTTCTTGCCTACTGAACAAGGAGGGACAAAAGGTAAATGGTAAATGGACTGAACTTATATAGCGCTTTATCAAGTCCTTTCGGACCCCAAAGCGCTGTACACTTACAGACACTCACCCATGCACACACACATTCACACACTGATGATGGCAAACTACAATGTAGCCACAGCTGCCCTGGGGCACACTGACAGAGGCGAGGCTGCCATGCACCATCAGTAGGCAAGGCGGGTAAAGTGTCTTGCCCAAGAACACAACGACTGAAACGGCTGGACGGGGGATCGAACCAGCGACCTTCCGGTTCCAAGACGACTCCCCTAACCACTCATTATCTCTTGTGGTAGAACACAAGAGATACTGTGGCAGTAGCATTGTGCTGGTATGATGTGATGTAACCCATGGCTGAATGCAGTCAGAGAATGTTTTGACATCGTGAAGCCCATGGCATGGTGTGATTTTGGTTGTTCTGTGGTAATATTTTGTGGTGATAACCGAGCATGGTGAAGACCATGAGAGAATCTTGGAGACTTGAAATTAGCAAAAAAATAGCTATTTGTTAAGCACTAAGAGTGTAGCATCATGGTTGTCTGTTGAACGGTTTCTATGTTCTGAGAGGTCATATAGGTGAAAAATAATGGAATGAGATCATCATTCAGTGTGAAGGGGACCTTAGTGAATGGTCAGAGTTTTGGGTTTAAAATTACATTTGTGTCTATTTATAAAACCAGTTATACAATAGGTCTTCAACCTGTTGCTAGCATCACACTACCAACATGTTTGGGAGAACAGAAAACATTTGCTCTTGTGTAATCTCTGTATGTTTGGGACTGAGCCTCTTGCTGTGTTTAGTTTTCCATGCAAATAAGGGATCACCTTCAGCACCAAACAGTAAAGCTCTTGATTGCTTTTTAATTTTATTTCATAACTCGTAAACTTGTTTTGTTGACACCAGTTGCTTTATAGCTGAGGCAGACCCAATAGTTTGGGTCATCAGATCAGTTGGAAATGATGCGCAAACCTGTACCACAAAACCAAACTAAAACATCTAAACATGTGAACAGAGATTTGACAAGTCTACTAATTCCAGCACTTAATGTACCAACATTCAAACTTGAAGTAGAAAAGAAAACGTTTGTAAATTTCAGTTTTCTACAAATAGTTTTACTGTAAGTGTGAATTGTTATGGTGCGTTCCAGTAGTCCTGGGAAGTGGTAATTTCCCAGTTCCCATTGGTAGATTTAAACTGGAAAGCCCCCTCCAGTGGTAATATTCCACTCGTATAGTGGAAGAAATGCCAGTGCCCTAACTCCATAACTTTTACTGTTAATTATTTTTCCTAATTTGTTGTGCATGTTTAATCACTTGTACAAGTACTGTTTTCTGTACGTATTAAAATCAATGTTTATTTGCATGACGTAGTAGAGCTCTCATTTTGTCATTGTTTATATTGTAGCAGGGTTGTAACTAGGTTAGCGGCAGCCTGGTAAAAATCAGCCCCTTGTCCTTCACTTTGCTTCATACGAGGGTCTAGACTCTGCTATAGAGAAGTGATTCTTGACATGGACTGGCTTCATTCACTTCCACTGGGCGGCTGTGGCGGAGTGGTTAGGGGAGTCGTCTTGGAACTGGAAGGTCGCCGGTTCGATCCCCCGTCCAGCTGTCTCAGTTGTTGTGTCCTTGGGCAAGACACTTAACCCATAATGC
>JARVGW010000624.1:25259360-25281465 GCA_031762495.1 Anablepsoides rubrolineatus | reverse complement strand
CTTGTCCAATGCAGATTCTTGACTCATCACTGAAGATAACTTTCATCCAGTCATCCACAGTCCATGATTGCCTCTGCTTGTATCATGTTTTTGATATGAGTTTGTTTTACAGAATGAAATGTCTGAATTAGTGCTCATCCAAGACTGGGGATTCCATACTTTTTGCCAGGGGCTGTAATGCATTAAACACGTTAGTGCATAAGGAATAAAACTTGCAGTAATACCACTCTGACAATGTCAGCTACTTCAGCTCAGAACAGCTTTCACACTGAACAGTTTCAATTGAGAGGACTTTAGCTTCACTAATATCCAACTTCTATCTGAACTTTAAACCTTAGATGTAAGCTCAGTTGCATAGGTGGAACTGAAATAAAAAAAAAATAGAAAAAATCTACAATCTCCAAGGCAAGAGCCAATCTCACTCAATATTTGTCTAAGAAAAATATTAAATAATTCTGTTTTTTAGATGTAATATGTCAAACCTTTCATATAAATTACAACTTCCTCATGGCATTTTAACATGCAAGACTTTATGAATAAAACAAACTTTTCATTTAGCATTTCTTAGTAACACACTTAATCTCAGTCCATTAAACCTGTAACAAAAAACTAAACTCAAACTAAAATATGAGGGATATGTTTGAGTGTGAATGGTTGTCTCTGAGTCCCTCTGATGGACTGAAGACTTGTCCAGGTGTCCCTCACCTCTCACACAGTGATTGGTGAATGGAACAGGGGATCAAACCAGCAACCCACAGGTTATGGGATAACACCCCTAACCACTCTTCCACTGTCACCCAATGGATGGATGGATGGATGGATGGATGCATGGGTGGATGGTGAATTATGGACGGATGGATGGGTGGATGATGGATGGATGGATGGATGATGGATGGATGGGTGGGTGGATGATGGATGGATGGGTGAATGATGGATGGATGGATGGATGATGGATGGATGGGTGGATGATGGATGAATGGATGGGTGGAGGATGGATGGATGGATGGATGGATGGATGGATGGATGACGGATGGATTGATGGATGGTGGATGGATGATAGATGGATGGGTGGATGATGGATGGTGGATGGATGATAGATGGATGATTGATGGATGGGTGGATGGATGGACGATGGATGGATGACATTTATGTTACATTTACACCAAACGCATTGCACGCCTCCAAAAATCTCAAAACACACACCTCCTGACACTGGTGTCCAGGGAGGACAGATGCATTTGATGTGAAAATAGATGCACAACTATAGACGCACACAATAATCACAATAATGGACACTGGAATGATCATAAATAATCAGTTTGTCCTCAGTTTGTGTAATCCGATTTCCCGGGCCTCCGGTATTTTCATCCCGTCATCAGTTTGTCCCTGAACAGAGTCTCTCTGATTGGTTGATGCGACGCATCGAGCAGCAAAAAGTTCAGATTTTCCAACTCGAGCGTCGGACGCTTTGGACGTGCCGCACCCACAGAAAACGCTGAAAACGCGCTGCTCAAAATAGGCCAGACGTGCTGCTCGGCTTTTAGACGCCCCTAGATGTTCGTCCACCATTGACTCTGCATGTAAACCAGACGCTCCTGATGCTCAAAACGAGATTGGTGTATAATTAGACGTTAAAGTGGATGGTTGTTGGAAATACCAGCAGTAGTTGTGTTGGTACTCAGGAACGCTTTGTTGTCTTGTTGCAAAATTACTGTTCAGCAACAACATCACACCCGTTTCAACATATTTCATTGAGTAGAATTTAAGGAAATACTCAGCAGTCCCTGTCTCTTATTTTAAAGAAGAAAAACTGAGCTGTTTGAAGTTTAGAAAATAGAGCAGGAAAGTTTAAAAAAATGCTTGAACTGCATTTAAGTCTTAGGTTTTACACGACTCCTCTGAGCGTCACTGAACTTGGTCCGCAATCTGCAAACAGACTTTTTAGTAAGGCTGAAAACTCAACTTTTTTTTAATAAAAAAATGCAATCAACATCGAGTTCAGCTTTTCATTTCAAAAACTTACAAAAACCTGACCCCAGTTCCAGCATTCTGAAGTCTTCAGCTCTGCAGTGACAAACAGGTCTCTGTGAGCCTCGTGCAGGACCTTTCAGAGACAAACACTTATAGATTTGTGTTCACTGTCAAAATGTCACGTACATGTGGCGCGAATATCACAGCCATCACCCCGTGCTGACCCCTTCTACCATCTGCTTTAAGTGGGCTACGCCAGCCCCTCGGCCTGCCTACATGGTTACTGACCCATTCCACATGCCAGAAACAAGACAGATGCCCCTGATACCCCAACTCCAGGCCCACCCCACCCCCACCTCTCAACAGCATTTCACCACCTCTTCCTGTCATCCAGACCAGACACCCAGACCTCCTCCATCTTCCTCCTCTTCCACTGCCACTGGGCTAGACGCCCCCCTCAGTCTGTGAGGAGACATATGCTATGTGATGATGGCGAGGGTCTCAGGGAGCAGCTCTCAGGTGGAGACAACAGTTAGTCAACATATTTACACATGTAACTTGTTACAGGGGCTCAGGAAGTCAACAAAAACATGCTTCAAACAGGCACAACAAAGTGAAAGACCCCAAAAACACAAAGACGGAGAGACTTCAGCACAATCCCACACATAACACACATAAACAGGAGGCTGTGGTCCATCCTCTGACCGGTCGGTGACCGGACAGCACAGCAGCTGTTAGCTGTTTGATGTTTCACTCTGAGGATCACATTTCATTTTCAGACTCCTCAGCCAACAGGAAAAAGATAGTGAGAGGGAGGGAGGCTTCATCTGCTGCACACCCTCCAGCACCACAGCGCCACCAACCAGACGCTGCTGAGAAACACCCCGACAACGCGTGCTCTCTCCACAAAACATCTTAACGTGTTTGATCTAAACCTACTGAAGTGGTCACGACGAGCACGTGCTGCTGCTCCTTAAAATGCACCAACTCACAGGCAAGTTCCTGATGTCAGAACTCATTCACACATTAACAAAGTCAAGTGACAGTGGCACATGAAAGAGAAGGGGGTGTGTTGTCGTGTTCGTTTCACTGTGTGTGTGTGTAAGCAGCAGATGGAGACGGGCTGGACATTAGAGCCTGTGGCCTGATAAAGTTGTCACATGACAGCAGTAAAGAATATTCTCCTCAGAGGCACACACACACACACAAAAAAAAAAAAAAAACTTTGACTGGACACACACATAACAGAAACACCATTTAAACAGATCCCAACCTGGCTAACTTTATTGATTCATAATGACTCATCAAACTAATAGATACTGACATTTGTACAATAATGTTGGTATATTAGTGCAATAATGTGAAAACCAGTCATTTTCAGGATGAGAACAGAACAATGATACATTTTACAAACTGTAACACCACACAGGAAGACTGCTGGAGAAGTGTTTTAGAAAACCAGCTCATTAAATGTAACCCAGAACTACAGATTTTTACGCCTTTTAAAATGAAAATGTGACCCGTCACATCGAAACAAGGATTAAGTCCAAAAGTGGGATGTGGAGAAACGGGCAGATATAGGCTTTTGATTTGAACATGAGCAAGAATTGCATTTTGTCAAAACATAATGAATGAAGCCTTATCAATGTATCATTTGAATGAACTGAAATATAAACTTAAAAAAAACTTTTTGAAGCATTTTTTGAGCAGTAGCAACAAAAAACCTGATTTTGAGGAAAAATGACTTAAAAATTTAATTTTTTCCCTGTGAGTTAGCAAAGTTTGTTTCTTTCCAACTGGGAAATTGTAATATACAAATACTATTTGAAGTTTCCTCTTTATATTGACATCAAAAATTACTCAATAAATTCACATAAAATTAGGATTCAGACCAAACAGTAATGTATTATTGTAACCAACAAGACAAATTAAGTCCTATCTCTGGAAAAGATTATGATATCAGAATGATCCAGGTATCAAAAATGTAGCTTTTAAAGCAGGAATCTGAAAATGTAATTAGGTCATTTTGACCAAATTTGATTTAATCCTCATTTCGATATGATGGGTCACATATACTTTTGTTGTACTTTTAAAAAGAAGCCTTATCTGCAACAGCTTCTTGTCTATCTCACTGACAAGTTCAAGCACTAAAAAGAAAAAGAAAAAAGTGAGACTTGGTTCAGATATTTTTGAATTTATGACAGAAAAACAATCCCTATTTGGTGAGCAGAAAAGCTCCACATACCGGACCTTTTAGAATAATTAAAAAAAAAAAAAGAGAGTTGTGTTTTCACTCTTATCCTCTTCTTTCCTTCTGCTATTCAAAGTGGATTTGGCTTCTTAGTGTGTGGCCACTCAAGAGTGAGAAGAAGAAGAGAGTGTGCCCGAGGCTAAAGGGCAGCTTTAGTCAGTTCACTCAGAGTGAACACACAGACACACTCGCTCCATGTGAACAGGCTCTCAAATAAGCATCTTCACCAGGAATCCAAGAAAGAGACGTTGCTGCCATGCGTGGTTGCACACCCTCAGCTGAACACACACAAACACACACATGCACGCACTCTGTACTTGAGAGGCAGTCACGACCAGAGGAAATGTGCACGCCCTCTTTTTTATGTTCTACAGTCACAGAAGAATTAATCCTGAGCCTTCTCCTGCTCCAAGTGTGTTCAACATGCTGCATACTTTCTAGTTGGAAAGTGGGATAATTGTTCTTTGTTTGGTGAGAAGCGGGTTGAAATTTAAGCTCATTACCTCCTTCAGCTCTCAGCTTACTGCTCACTGAAGGTGTTGCACCACAAGGAGTCTGGGAGAAGAGGTTTGCTTTCATTTAGCAAGCTTTAAATGGAGCTCAGCTGACAGTCTGTGAAGTTAATGTTTGCTGAAAACACCTGGACACTTCAACTGATCACCTGCAGGGAAAAACTGAGGCTCAGCAGTGTGTTAGCTGCTGCCTTCAGCAGGCCTCACCACAGCAAACAAACTCATGAAATATTTGTTATGTTGGATGTCCATCCTGATGCAGCCTGGGTTTGGACCTGCAGCCTCAGGGTTAGTCTTCTTTCTGAGTCCAGCCATGGTCTGCACCTCCTCATGGGGGCTGGTTTACATTGTGTCATTTCAATGCACACTTTGAAATATTGTTTTAAAAAAGAAATAAGAATAAATCCTTCAGTTATGAGGTTTTAAAAACACAAATAACTGAGTAATAATTTATGCTTTCTGTCCAATCAGTGGCCTGCAGTCTGCTGACATCAGCTTTTCTGCTCCACTCAGCTCACTTGGACCCTGGATCCAGTAGGTCCTAAGAGTCTGGCTCTCCATAAAAAAAGTCAATCAATAGTGATATTCATTTTCTAAATTTATACAAACAGACCTGATAAGTTTATCATTACCCTCACAGCTTAGATAAACACTTTATATGTGATCAAAGAAATAAATAGAAATGTATTTTTTGTTTTTACAAAGACGTGCTGAGATAATATGAACAGTTTTGAAGGTATACTTAAAAAATGATTTACCATAACCTTTGCATTAGAGGTGTCAAGTAACTAAGTACAAATACTTTGTTACTTTACTTAAGTAGAAATTTTGGTTATTTATGCTTTATTGGAGTAGTTAATTTTCAGCCTACTTTTTACTTCTACTCCTTACCTTTTTATTCAATTATCTGTACTCCTCACTTTTTAAAAATGCAAAAAGCATTTAATTTCTATTTAACTATGACTTGTTTTTATTCCATCTTTTCATTGTTCAAAAATAAATAAATAAAAATCTATTCAGATGGAGCCCTTGGATAGAGTGAATTTGATTGTGGTTGGATGAGAAGTGTAAATATTAACCATTCTGACATCCTATAGGATTGAACTCACTCCATCACACCTGTATGACTCGCATCACAGTCCAGCAGGACATACTGTAGCAGATGTAGCCTAGAATGAAGAGGATTGTGGCTGAAACAAGTAGTCTAGTCAGTTAATTACAAAATTTTCTTATTTTAACATTATGCTCTTTATTGACTTTAGAAAAAAAAGTGTGGGAGTGGGGTTTGTACACTGTAGAACCCTGTGGCACAGCCTAAGATTTTATCCTTAATGGCTTTTTTAAGTATTCATTACATTTACTTTTATACTTTAAGTAGTTTTTAAACCAGTACTTTTATATTTCTACTTCAGTAAAAAGCTTGAGTTGATACTTCTACTTCCAAAAAAGTATTTATAAACCCTAGTATCCATACTTCTACTTAAATAATGAATGTGAATACTTTTGACATCTCTGCTTTGCATTACAATCATTTATCAAACTCAGTGTTGATCCTAATTTGTCCCACATTTGCCTTAAAGCTTTTCAGTCCTTCAGCTTATAGGAAATATTTGTAACTGGTGTTAAAATATTAGCAAAAACAACTGTTTGATTTTTAACAATGTATTTTAGTCAGTAAATTTGATTTAATAACAGTTTGGAGTAAAATTGAGGCAGAAATATTATGTACTGCAGCACAACCATGTGCATTTAACACCTTCATCAAGCGGTGAGTTAAAGTTTCAACCATCGGCTGAATGTCTGCCGTAAAGGTGACTCTTAATGTTCATGAGCTAAGAAAACAAAAAGTTATTGATATTTAGGAACCAATTCAAATCTGGTACATGAGAAGATTCTGTGTTAAAGGAGACATATCATGCTAAATACATTTTTTAGCTGTTAAACACATTTTGTTGTGTACTTGAAAAGTTGAATTTAGTCTCTCCCAGTGCTGTAAAGATAACTTCATATTTTGTTTGGGTCAGATTTTTCAGCCCATTCAGTTTTCTCTATTTTCTTTGATGTTTTTGGAACTATTACGTCAAGGTATTTGCGACAGATTTGCCAAACAAGGTTTGGACTTACCAACTAGAATATGGTGGTCTTTCTACTCCTCTGGTTCTGGGTCAGACTCTGGCTCCAACATGTAAGATTGGAAGGACAAGTTTTCCTTTGTTGACATCTTTTAATTCATTTGTAAATAAAATGTTTCTGCGCAGCTATATAGTCATAAACCCCTTTGTGTGAAGCTCCTCGTTTGGATTTAAAGAGACAGACTCAAAAATAAGTTGATCTGAGACACACCTCAGAAAAGGGGCGGGGCTTGTGGAGTTTCAATGAGGAACTCAGACCAAAGCATTTATAAAGACCTCAACTGAACAATTTTAATGTGAAAAAAAAAGATTTAAAATCATATGCCTGCTTAAACCAGGTTCAGTGTTTATGAAATCAGTTTAAAACACTGTTTTGAGAAGGGAGCTGTGAGCAGTGATTTTTTTGTATTCATATTAAAGCAAATTATTTTAAATTAAGTAATGTAAAATAAAACTGTATTTTTAAACTTGGTTGATTGTTAGTGTTAAGCTGTCAATCAAATATAGTCAAAACAAACAAACAAAAAAAAACAGCTGATAAATGCTAACATCTGCAGCAAACAGTATTAATCTTAGTTTCCATTAGCTGATGATAAAATGTGTAGAGCAGAGCAGGTCACAACAGTTTAAAAAAAGTCCTAAAAACATAAACAAAAAATCCAATTAAATAAAAAAGGACAATCAGCAATCAGCAAAGCATAACTTTAAACCAAACTTTTCTTCTTTTTTCTGACTATACTTTGTGGTTTGCTGAACAGAAATGATGCTGAACTTCAGAAGCAGATCTGAACGTATTTTGTGAATCATTAGTTCAATGGTTAAACTTCATGTCATGTTGGTACTTTTGAAAGAAATCAGCTGAACACAACATGTGTACGAGGTACATGCTGATCATTTTCTGGGAACTGCCTGGTTATTGTAACGTCTAAGCTGGCTGTGAACTTCTGTCATGTTGTGTAAAGTTTATTGTCTCTGTAGATAACCTGAGGCAGATGTGCATCTAAGAATTAAACATAATTACAGCACATCTTTACTGGCAAATAAAGATTAAAGTTTGAGTTAGGAAGAAAAGAAAAATCACTTTGAGGTTTAAAAGTTCTAATATTCTACAAATAATTAATTTTATGCAAAGGTTTCAAAGTAATTCATCTAAACAGCAGAATCCACCAAACACAAGCAGAACATAAAACTGTCTTATCTGGTCAAATCATCTACATTTCATGTTGATGTTTCATACGGTTCCTTTTTTCTTTTTAAGAAATTGATTCATTTTAAAAACAAAACAACTATATACAACAAAAAACAAAAACATACAATCAAAAACCAAATAAAAAGAAAGGAAGTAGAAGAATAAATCTTATATCTGCCCCTTTTATAGTTTCTTACACAAACAATAAATAAACAAAAAACAAAGCTAAATTAAAGCATCAACTGAAACAACAATTTCTATGGATTCACATTATGCTTTTCCATATTCCTTCATTTTGAACGTTTTGCAGCAAACTGTATATTTAGTTACACAGTACTGCAGTATTCAGTCATGATGTTAAACTGATCATTTAATGTGTGTGCACTCTAAGCACACAACATCCACTGCTCCTTTAATGAAAGCACTGTTACAGTCTGTTTTATTATATTTTACTTTAATAACTGTGTTGCAGTTTAAAAAGTAGACACCTTTTGTAAGCTAATCATTTTTGGACTGAGTGCCGCTGCATCCAGTCAATGAGAAAACTTACATCTACTGTAGGCTATACTCAAAGAGAAGATGTTTTATGATGCCTTTTGAACAATAAAATTAAGGCATTAATGATGAAAGTTTCCTCAACAGAAACATTTATCATGTGTCTCAAAGTAATCTACCAATGAGACTAAAAAGCATCTAAAACATATTAAAGGAATTCAAAAACTATAGTGAAAAATGACTGTGAGTGAGTGAGAACAGGCATCTACACGAGCCCATAAAGACTATTAAGTACACACACACCTACTCACGCACACACACACACACACACACACACACACACACACACACAATTAACCTAACATAGACATATTGCTTTGATTGTGTGTGACCTGTGTCTTTGGCCTGGCTTAGCCTTCTCAACACTGCCATAAACATGACAAGGCTTTGGGATCAAAGCTGCCTCTGCCATCAGCTCCCTCACACACACAGGAACACAAAACCAAACACACTCCCAGACGCTGCAAAAACTTTAGCCATCATCGGTCTTCTTTGAGCCGTGGACCGAGACTGTTTCCACTCTGGGTGCACTGCAGGACGAACTGAAGGCCTAACGTGTACAACCAACAGAGCAGGAGAAATACAAGCCTTCAGACATCAGAGTCTCAGTGCTGTGGATCCACAGCTGCTCTAAAATTAGCTGGGCTTAAAAAACTGTCTGTTCAGTAATGTAAAATCACTAGTAGAGCTGGTTTTGACTATAAGAGGGTGTAAATATGATAATAAACAAAAATTTGTACATCAAAAAGTGGTATTTCTCTTCTCTAGTTAAAGAGACTTCATTTCTTCTATGAAAAGTTTTTTTTAATTCAAACAGTGAAGATTTCTGAACGTCTCTTCAACTGCTGAATATATTCCACTTATTATATTTTTAAATGTTTTTTTCAAAAAAAAATATGGGTTACACTTTACAAAAAGCTAACTTATAAAAAAGTAACAAACTCTTAAAAATTAGGCTTTAAACTCTGAATCAAACATTAATAAACACTTTGAATTAAAGAGTGAATTAAATAAAAAAGGCAATTCAAACCTTTTTTTTCTTAGTGAGCCAACACTTATCTGCACTCTACATTCTGACTCATTATCTGAATGCTTTGTCATTTAAATCCTAAAAATGAAACCTTTTTCAACATGTTAGCTGAATGTCACAGAAACCTGGCATGTCTAGATAGACTAAGTTCTTTTCATTAACAACAAAAAAAAGCAAAAATGTCTATTTAAACAATGAGTAATAATCATAATCTCATGAGTAACATATAACGGTATAACTATTTGGGTTTGAAGCAGCAGAACACACTACCTGATAGAGACGCATGACAAAACCATTTACCCACACTGCAGTCATTCTCAGCTGTGTGTGTGCATGTTTTTGCTACATCACTGGAACCAATTTCCACAAAAACACAGCCTTGTGGGATTGTGCATCGTGGGGACCAATGCCCGGTCCCTACATGTACAGATGTTATTTGGGGAGATATAAAATTATCAGAAAATGAATGTAAGTCAATCCATGGTCCCCACAGGGATATAAAAACAAACCTGTGTGTGTGTGTGTGTCTGTCTGTGTGTGTGTGTGTGTATGTGTGTGTGAGCGACTTTTACAGCTGGTGCTAACAAGTGATCCAGCTTAGCTGTGTTTGCCAAAAGAATGAGAGCGTGATCCTTACAGACAGGACCAACATCTGACCACAGTTTGAACTTTTGATTTTGTTTCTCTGATATCATTTCTCATTGAACAAGTTGTTTTCAGGAGAGACACTTTTTTTCATGTATTAGTGAGCCAGTAGTTCTTACCATTTTAATAGACACACACAACAGTAGAAGGGGCTTGTGATCAGTAATTTATTACAAATAGTATTACTAATAACTCTAATAAACATGGTCACAGTGGTAATACAAATGTTTTAACATTCATCACTGCTGTACCTTTTTTGTGGGAAATATATCAAATATTTTAACATTTTACATTGATTCCTGGGAATAATTTGAGAAAGCCTTTTGGTTTATGCATCAGCACCCTGAATTATTAGGAGAAAAGCTACAAAAGAACAGGTTATCATTATTATCATCAAGTTTAAAAGATATTTTGGGGAAAAAGGTCAAAAATTAAATAAATATTTCAAAGCATTTGTGCACGTGTGTTGAAGCCAACATAAACACATACAGCACCAAGGCTGTGGAAAGGTCCAACATCACCTCTGAGACTGTGATCCCACCTTTTCTTTCATTGTGTAAAGGGTGAAAAAGGAGGAGGGGTATGCTATGGAGCTAAATGCGTAGGTGTTAGCTCTTCGCCTGAAGACATAAAGTAGCACTCTGGGAGTCTGGGACTCCAACTCTCAAAGAGCTTCTGACACAAACTGGACACCTCAGTCTCAGGATGCCACTCCACATTTAGAGGGAAAAAGGTCAGACACTACGATTTCCTGATTTAAAGAAAAAAGCTCAATATGATGTCAGTTTACTTCTCCTCTTTTTAGTTTGTGTGTGTTTAGGTACAACACAATCCATTATATTTTTTCATTATAGTCTTGTTTACTGTCTCAAGTTGTTATTGGAAAATAGCTGCATTTCCATTGACCATAAAAATGTGCAAAGTAGAATTGTGAAAATAAATTTGCTTAATGGAAACACGCCAATTAAAAAAAAACGTAGTTTTTCGATAAAATGATTTTGTGCTAGGATAAGGTGGTTTTTCAGCTGTATCAAAATCGGTGTATTTCGCAAAACTGCAATGGAAACACTTTTCACATTACAGGAGTCATGTGATCAACAACCAGATGTTTCTACTGGCAAAAAAGATGACAAAGAAGAAGACAACAGGAAGTAGAAATAGTAAAATTACAGACTACAATTTCCTAAAAAAATAGCTGCTCCCAAGTATAAGGGGCTTGTCCCTTGAAAGCCTCGATAAGACGCCGACATCTCCTCTGATAACTGATGATGATCGCTAGTGCCGTGGTAGAAATGAATGTGTTTACATCTGTTGCCGCCATGTTTGTAATGACTTAACTAGCCCTTTAAGAAATGCTAGAAAGTAAATTGAGAAAGATTCTAATAATGGTATAAGAAGAAATTAATTAAAATATTATATGGTACTTATTTTAATTAGGTAAATGCTGATTATTTTTACTTTAGTTTAACTTAATTTTACTGCTTTTTTCAACTTAATTTTTTTACTTCCATAGCACTGTTTTATTAACTAATGAAAACTTAAAAAAAGGTTGTTCACAAAACTACTGCAATTTGCTTGGAAAATGTTGCCTTATTTTTTTGAGTTTTTGAGTAATATTATTACAGTGTACGTAGCATATAGCTCCCAAGTATAAGGGGCTTGTCCCCCGAGAGCCTCGATAAGACGCCGACATCTTCTCTGATAACTGATGATGATCGCTAGTGCCGTGGTAGAAATGAATGTGTTTACATCTGTTGCTGCCATGTTTGTAATGACTTATTGCGAAAACAAACGTATTCACGCGTGACTTTAAGCATTTCTTACTTAATGGAAACACCACAATTGAGAAACAGTTTTTTCGACATTAACAGAATATTGGCAATATTTTGCGCACATTTGCAATGGAAATGCAGCTAACAAGGGGTTAACAAAAAAGAAAAAGAAAAAAAAGCAATGCAGCAGCTTTTGTTGTGCACCAGTAACCAGAACAACATTGGAGCCTTGTTTAAACTTTGATCTCAGCTGAAAGGGTTAATAATTATCAGAAATCAGAAACAGTATCTAAATAAATAAATTAGCTGCAATTATTTTAGGAGAATATTTAGCCAAGCCAATTATTTTTGTTTTTTTCTGGACAATCTAACTCTTAAGTGACATAAAATTATTATTCTTGAGCACTTTCATTATAATTTGTGTGCAGAAAAAACAAAAAAGAAAAAACAAAAAAGAAAAAACAAAAAAACCTGAAGCAAGTATTTAGAAGTCTGCAGACAGTCTGTGTTTGGTTTATGTGTGTTTCATGCAGAATGATTTAGACTTTATGTCTATCCCAGTGTGAAGCTGAGGTATAGGTGCGTGTAGGCTCAGTCAGAAAAATTAAAATAAGAAACAGAGGAAAAAAGCACATTATGATTTATGGGCAAACTGACTATTTTTGTTAATCAGCAGTTAGAAAAGGTCCTTGGAGGCAGGTCTGGCTGGTTTTGAATGCCTGTATCTGCACTTTAACAAGTCCAAAAGCTTCCATTTCTTAAAGGATTCAAACAAAAGGCCATTGGTAATGCCAAGTTCCAGAGTGCTTTAGCACAATTTTTTTTTCCATTGCTCATGCACCACAGCTGGATGTCTTTTGAGTCTTTGAGCCTTGGCAGATGGTGCCAGTTTAGTGTTCTGTAGTCTTCTTTACATCTTTGATCAGAGAAGGGACCCTTCCTTCTACAGTTACTTATTTGTTTCAGCTAGAACTTAAATTCTGGTCATGTTAACCACTGCCCCACATGTCAGATTGGAGCTAAACATCTGCTTTAAGTAAAAGGGCATCCTCACACTGCAGCTTTCCCGCTGCCCGAATGAACTCACACATCCGTTGCATTCTGTTCAGTATCTTATCAAAGCATATCAAGTCATCATTGCAGAGTCTTATTTTAATGCTGCATTCTTTCTCTCAACAATCTTGGATGCCTTTCTCCCTCACAGCTAATGCTGTGACTGGATCCATTAGCTCACTAACACTAATGCTGCAGATTAATGGAGGATCAGAGTCACAGGGTAAGCAAGAGGCAGACAGCGTGCACACATTATCCCACTAGGAGCCATTGGGCTAGTTAGGGTGGCCCTCGTGATAATCAGCACACTCTTAACTTTTCCTCACACACACACACACTCCTGACCTTGCTGGTGCTTTAAATCTGGCCAACAGGCCATAGAGGGTCAATAGAATGTTAATGGCCGGCTCATAAAATCATGAAAAACTGGGGTCAGAACAGCAACAGAGAGCAGGGCTCCTGCAGACAGGACGTACTGCCGGTGGAGGTGCTGCAGTGTGCAGTAAACACTTCCAACAGGGAAAACAGTGATACTTTAATGTCTTATGAGACAGGCCTGTGGGACAGCTTGACATCTAAAAACACTTTTACATAACTTTATAATTAATTATGAAGATATTTTAACTTTTTCACAACAAATTGGACATTTAAAGGCCTCCTAAACCTAACCTGTGTGACATGATAATATTTTTTATGTTGTGGTGATGCAAATTGTTCCTTTTTAATCAAATTAATGTCTATACGTGACATAAAGATGCAGCTATAGAAACTAATCTTTGATAAAAAAAAATATTAAAAAAGTATAAAAGTAATACTCAGTTTAAGTTCAGCACTATTTCAGTTTAACACTAAAAGCAGGAATCATCTCAAAAACCCAGCTAAGCTGAGTGGGAGCTCTGCTGAGAAAATCTGAATGGAATAGTTTACACAAAGGTGGAAAGGATAAAGTTGTTTAAGAAGAGCAAGCTGTTGTGTTGCGTAGTGGTTAAACTGTTGCCTCACAGGAAGAAGGTCCTGGGTTCAAGCAACAGCTTTGACCTGGGGTCTTTCTCTGTGGGGTTTACATATTCTTCCCATGCACACATGGGTTTTCTCCAGGTACTCTGGTTTCCTACCACCATCAAAAACATGTAGGTTAAGTGGTCTTCAGGCCTCCCTTACAGAAGCGTGATTTCTATGGGCTTTGGCTTGTTAAATAAAGGGTTCAATCAAATAAATAACTGTCACTTAATTGTCAAAAAATGTTTTAATAGTAATTTAAATATTTTTAAACTCAAAGACTGCACATTTTATTGTGAGTATAGTTTACACCTGTGAAGAAATTTATTGGCTTGTTTACTACTGACTTTTAAAAAGCACTACACATTTTATAGTCTTTTCTTAGGTGAAACATGATATAGTTTTATAAACCATTGTATGTGAATATTTTTGTGATTAAACTGGTGATTTTATGTACAGACTGGTCTGGATGGCTGGACGATACAGTCACCCAGAGTAGGAAGTATAAGTAGCTACATACCTGAACACATATTCAACACATAGTGACTAAATGTAAAAGAAACACTAGCTCAAACAGAAATTATGTCAAGAGGATTTGACCCCGGAAAAGAATAGTGTTCCCCCCTTCAGTGATGTCAAACTTAGTAGGCAGGGTCAGATTTTGAAGAAAGTGTTATAGGTAACACAACATCCTGGTTTTGGGGCTGATGCAAGGAGAGGGCAGAGGCTACCATTAAATTTGTATTCCAGCCCGGCACTGGTATGGTTGTATAACTCTTTTCACATTAAAACATTCAATTATTGGTGCATTGTCTATCTGGTTATGAACACGTATTAAGGTAAACAAACACGCCTAAATTATCTACTATCTTTCACCTGTATACGCAATTGTTAATGCAAATCATGAAATGTGATTAAAAGCCACTGCGTGCACAAAACAGGTCACATGTCTGTTTGTTGTAAAGAAAAGTGCAACATGTTGGTGAGAAACACCATGCTAATTATTATATCAGAACTTTCACCAAGTTAAATACCAAAATGTTACCAATAAACCTGAAAAAGGAGAAAATAGAATCAACAGAGTTTATGAGACCGATACTTTGAATAGGTGTCAAGTCACATTAGAAATAGACAAAATGCTTTATCTTTAGCTGTATTTTATTTTAAATTCTTTACATTCATTTTACATAAAGACAAAACAAGTGGGCCAAGATTGTGGGTCCAGAGCTGCAGCTTCACAGAGCTGGAAGTGACCCCAGAGACCTCTGTTTTTATCAATTAAAGACCTCACTGCCCTCATACACACCTCTTCAGGTGCACAGCAGATCAATGTGTGTCCAACCTTGTATAAAGACATAAACATTTTCAACTGTGCACTGATGTGCAGTCCACTTGATAACATGTCTGCAGTTTCAGTTGTACACTTGCAAACACATCCAAATACACGGGTCTGAGCACACATGGCCCTGGCATTGATCAAAAAGAGGAATGTGATAGATACAGTAAAGGTTCACTTCCGTAATCAGTCTGATGTGCAGAAATGACCCCAAATAAGACTGGGTCAATTCCAGTGGGGACACACTTAATGACATTCTTTTTTAGTCCAATAATTACATTAAAATCTAAACACTTGCATTTACTGAAACATTTTAAAACTTAAATATCTATGAAGTCCTGACATCAAGTTACACACCTCTTATTATATATTCCTGTCCAACTAGACATGAAGACAATATCAAACAAGTTGTTGAAAGAAATGTTCTGGGTAGTTGCTGAACCTCAGATTCAGGCGGAGCAGTGGTTTTTATTCAGGTTGTGAAACAGTATACCAGATTTTTAACCCTTTGGTAAAGGAGTCATGGAAGTTCTTTGGACCCCAGCAGGGCTGCCCCTTGTCTGTTTATGAAGATAATGGACAAGATCTCAAGAAGACGTCATGAAGAGGATAGGCTTTAAGAACCTCAGGGTCTCACTTCTTTTTGCTGAGGTTCCAATGATATCTTAAACAATGAACTTCAGCACTGAAGCAGTTCATGGAAGCAGCTGGGATAAGAGTCAGCCCCTTTAAGTCTCATGGGCAAAGTTTTCAACCAGAAAAAAAATGTATTCTTCTTCTGAATCTGGGGTGAGTTTATTCATGAATGGTGGTGGGATGGGGTGGGGAATTAACAAACTGGGGTCGTGTCTGCAGTACTGAGGGTGTTGTTCCGGTCTGTGGTGGTGAAGACATGGACATGGACATGGACAACATCAGTCTGTAGTGTACTGCCATGTAGGAAAATGAGTTTCTGGGAGCAAATGGTGATACACAAGGCAGCGAAGGTCTAACACACAGAACAAGAAATAGATGCACAATGAAAATAAACTGCTGCTTCAGTTTCTATTTGTTTACTGGCACTCACACTCACACACCAATTACAGAACACAAGGGTTACAAAGGTAAGTAAACTGAGAAAAATCTGAAACTATGGTGACCAAATCTCAGGGTAAAAATACCATCTGTGGTAGAACTGCAAAAGGCAATGTGGGATGTTAGAGACCCTGATTACAGAGTGGTCTCAAACACCAATATTTTAACTGCAAGCTTGTGTGTTTTATTGATGCTCTGGTGTTGTATTTCACAAAGGCAAAACTTAGACCATGTGAAACCTTCTAAAAAATTCATAGAAATAAAACTCTGAGAAGACTACTGAAATTAAAGAATATGGCACAGATTGTAATCTCTTATTGACTAAACTAGAGTCTCAGGTCTTCTACGCAGGGGGTTCTATGACTGCACATGTCTGGACAGAGATCTTTGAGGGTGTTCCTGGGATCTGTTGGAGACAATATTCCAGTTGACCACTGACACCACCAAGGCCTTGACTTTCTACAACTTCTGTATTTCCTCTTTCGGTCCTTGGTATCTCTCCAGTTTTTTTGTGCTGCATCTTCCCGATGATACAGGGATTGCTACATCTATAACCACTGCTTTCTTCCATAGCTGGTGAATGTCTGGTTGGTTAGCCAGCACCTATTTTTCTGTCTGAATCTGGAATTCAGGCTTTGCCTACATGGATTTTACACCCTGC
Source organism: Anablepsoides rubrolineatus (assembly GCA_031762495.1). Classification (NCBI taxonomy): domain Eukaryota; kingdom Metazoa; phylum Chordata; class Actinopteri; order Cyprinodontiformes; family Rivulidae; genus Anablepsoides; species Anablepsoides rubrolineatus. The sequence continues at coordinate 25,264,285 of JARVGW010000624.1, read as the reverse complement.
TACTACATGTTGGACCGTCTCAGGGGCATTAGCCTGCATCTTGAGTCTTGTTTGGTGTGGCAGACCCCATCCTCTATTGCTCTTGTGCTGAGGGTCTGTTCTTGTGCTGTCATGATCAGTGTCTCTGTGCGGTGTCGGCCGCTTCAGTCCAACCCTCTGTAGCCACTTGTAGGAGTTGTTGATATCAGCCACCTCCTCAATCTGCTGGTAGTACATGAAAGTGCTTAACTTCCTATGGTGATTCTTCCTGTGGCTCTTTTGCCACATTAGCTTCCTGCTGCCTGAAACATTCACTGAACAGGTTATCATTGGTAGCTTTCTTCCTGATGTACTTCAGGATCTTAGTTGTTTCATCCTGTATAGTGTCTCTGATGCTCACTAGTCCATTGCCTCCCTTTTTTTATCTTGAGCATGATTTGATCCACACCTGAGGGTTGAAGAAAATGGTAGCGATCTATGCACCCTAGAAGCACACATGAACCAGTAGGCTAGGGAAGAGACCACCCAGTGTGGTTGAACCAAGGCCTGATAATGCTGATCATGAATGACCTTCAGACAGGGCTGATACCATCCAACAATCAATCACCTACATCTGTACAACATGGAAGCTGCTGTAGATGAATAGGCACATGGATGAATACCTGAGTGAGGAATAGAAAGGCATTGGCACCAATACCAGGTGAGTGGAGCACCAGCTGGTTGACAAAATCACAACTCCAGACTGTAAGACTAGACACACAAACCTGTGGATCACTGGACTGACTAAAGGTAAGTCTATGACTTGATGTCTCACATGGATACTGGAGTGATTGAGACTGAACAGCACCAGGACACTAAAAGCCTTCATCAAAAACCTAATGTGGAGGATGACTCCAGTGTCCAACTAAAACCCAAATGAACAAGTCAGCATCAAGTGTGGCATGTACCAAGTAGAGCTGGGCGGTTTGTACTGCAAACTGTTTGTTATCTTTGTCATATGGATGTTCCAAGTACTGTCGTACCAGTTCAAATAGGGGAGTGCAGCCACCCCCAGGGCATAACAGGGACAGACTGGAGCGACAATAGAGACAGAGGTTTCTTTTCAGTAGAAAGTCATTGGGTAAATCCTGCTGGTTTTATGGTATATGCCATCAAAAAAAATAAAAATAAAAATTAAGCCACACATCTCTGTTTTCCATGACTGTTGTAAAAACAGTAGAACTACTGTGGTCGGCCTGCAAAGAAGTGGGTGGAGTCTCCACTTGTGTTACCAGGTGAGGGGTGGGCTCGCATTGGCGTTGCTAAGTCACCGAGATTGTGACGTCACTATCCCCAGGTTTTGGAAAACGCTTGTTTGCCGACACAAAAAAAAACATTTATATATTGTCAAAAAACAACTGTGAGTATATTTTTGGTGCTTGGACTGTTTCTGGGAGCCGTACAGACCCAAATTGAAGTGTGGTTTCTGATGAAAAACATGTAAAAAAGTCACTTTTGCATAATAGGTCCCTTTTAATCTGCAGATAATTAGTGAATGGTGCAAAAAAAAATCTATTTAAAGGAATCAGCTGAAGTTCTTTAATTATTATTTTTTCCAGAATATTTTCTGGAATTTTTTGTTGACTGATACTATAAAAAAGCCTACTCTTAAAGAGAGAGAGAGAGAGAGAGAGAGAGAGAGAGAGAGAGAGAGAGAGAGAGAGAGGGAGAGAGAGAAAATAGTCCTTATGTTCCTCTGTTTCCCACATCTCACACAAACATAACACTCCTCCTTCTATATTCCCTGTCCATGAGAGCCTGAACTAATCTCCCATCTGCCTCCAGCTCCTGCCATACAGACTGCTTTCATTCCTAACGAGAGCCTGATGAATTTACTTAAAGGAGGCGATGGGCCAAATTGAAGCTGATATGTTCTATCCGGCAGGATGGACAAAGCCATAAGACAGACCCTTGTCCTGCTGCCATGTGACAGTCAAACCAGGCCAAAGTGAAAAAACCTATTAACTCTAACTGGTCAGTTTGCTGTGTATTAGCCTTGCCTATTTAATTACCAAAGATGTGTGTGCCTATCTGTGCATGATTTTGTATGATGTGAAGCAAAAGCTTACTGGACACCAACTGACTGAAAATGTGAGGATCACTGGTTCCCAAGAGACTTGTGTAAACTAAGACTCCTGAATTAGTTGTGAATGTTAAGGTTAGGCTTAAAGGACAGAAAGTGTGTCATACTTGTTTCTCAATGTGAACTGAAAGAAAAAAAAATAAAAAATGAAGGGGAGTAGGGGTTGTGTGCGTGTGCATGGGCGGTTCGTGGTAATATTAGGTGTTCAGGGTGTGGCATTATATTGTATATACTCTATAAACCTACAATGTACATGAATGTATAATATCTTACAGGTTCTGTATAAGGCTCAGTAAAATATACTGCAATTAAACTTTAAATCAGAATTTGTTAATAAAAAGAGTTATTATAATCTTACATGAACAAAGATTTTTGTAAAAACTTACATTTTGAACCAGTTTGATGTAACAGAGTATTCTATTCAAGGACTAACACTGTGGAATAATCTTCAGATTTAAATTGAAACTTCTGGAACAATGTTTAAGAGAATGATAAAGGCGAGTCTGAGGAATGTAAGAGTACGTGTTGATATGAGTCTAAAGGAAGGACGGAAGAAAGGAAGGAGGGATGATTTTGCATATTATTATTGTTGTTTGAATTTACTTTTGGGAAAAAAGGACAGATATGACAATATTTTTCTTCTTCCTGCTTCCAAAATTTCATTTATGACTTATTATTTTATGTATATATTTATTTGTTTTTAAATGAATGAACAAATAAATAATTTTTTTTTTGTTTATTTCAATTTACAAGCTGCAGGTGTTGCAACAAATAGAAAATCTAAACCAGGAGAGTACTTGTGGATAAAATGTGTGTAAATATTGTGCCAAGTGTAGTCCAGTGTGTAAATGCAGTGCAAGGATGTGTGTGACACGTGACTGTGTGGAGGACAATGTGAAGCCATGGAAAAAGAGCACCAGATGAGCTATCTGGATGGGTTGTTCTGACACACACAAACACATAATCCCAGATAGAAAAGGGTAAGGAGGGGAGTGGGGGGAGAGGGGATGGGGGCATGACGCGTCAAGCTGGAGCCATGAATCAGTTATGTGTGAGTGTGAGGGGTCTGATCCTATTGTGTGTGTCAACAAGCCGACCTATTCAGCGCCTGTGTGGCTAAACTCTGCTAATGAGCGTTGCCCCTGGCTGGGCCAAGCAAGCACAGAGTTTTTCATGGCTAAAAACCTAAATACACACACTCACTCACACACACACACACCCACAGATATCCTCTAAAGCCGAAGAAAATGACTAGGCCGGGACATGGTAAAAGAGACAGGGAGGTGTGAATAACACGGAGCAAAACAAAATCACAGAGAATGAGCCAGAGTTGGTCCTCATCAAAAAAACAACAATATGCAGCACAGATAATGTTAGTACAAAGGAAACAAAACCTAAATATTTGAGCTGATCGAACGTCAAGGACAAAGTGAACCCCATCATTTCTACAACTTTCTGGCCAGTGAAGTGAAATGTCTATAGATGAGTTTAATATGAGATGGGATCGGTTCAGTCTGACTGATGACCCTGATATGACAGAAAACCAGCAGCAGATCCTGCATGGTCTGAGCAGGGTCTGTGAAGGGCTGCAGTAAGCTCCACATGATGAGTCCATGATGGCTCTGAACATGCACAGAACTACTTTTACAAAGTCGAGGTGGTTTATTATTGTCGTGGCAGCATTTTGTCGTCCTGGGTGGGGCGTTGGGCCTCCTCACTCTGACATGAGCTGGTTGTTGAGATGAATATTTATGAAGAGACACTTTTCTTGATTTATTTCATTAATTGGAAGTTTGTTTGATTGTTTGTTGTAGATTCATTGCTGTTAATCAAATGAAAAATCTAATATATTTTTTGGTTTTGAGGCAACAACACAAAGGTTCAGGGGGGCAGGGGGTACATACTTTTGCCACCTACTTTATGCACAGAAACTGCACAGCTGCCTAATAATATGAAGTAAATGCTTATTCAGTGCTGAGGGATGTTAAATTTTATTTTTTTTAAATAATTTTAATAAGGACAGTGAGCAATTAAAACATAAACATAAAAACATTTGATGCATTGCACCAGATTTAGCCCAAGGCTAATTTACATCTGTAGTCCCTTCAGACAACAAAACAAACAACATCCAACAGTAAATGCTAAATACTCACAATAAAAGGAGCTGAAGTTTGATGTTAGCTGGTTCTTATTATATTGTTACAGATAAATTATTCCGGTTATTTCATGTGTTTGAAGGATTTTGAAAAGGTTAACAAATTTTAGAGCTTCTTACAGCTGTGAGGGTCTGCAAAAAGACTTACTAATCAAAACTTTTACATTCATACTTCTCTGTATTAAAAGTAACACAAGCACTCCTTCGTCTCAATTTTTCTTTTTAATGCAGGACAAGGTAGAGGGACACGCATGTGATTGTTGAGTTGATTGGTTGATTTCTACTTTTATTTTTTCATATACAGTATGTTACTGACATTAGTAGGAACTGTTGGTTAATGATGAGATACACTCCTATCATGTAAAAATTTATATTTGATGTTGTTTTGGTGCCCTGTATTGTTCTTCATTATTTAAAACCTTTTTAATTTTGAATGTTTGTCTTAGTTGTTTTTTTTTGTACATGTCTGTACTTGCTTTAACATCAATTGCTAATTTCGGACTTGAATAAACCTGAACTAAACTAAGTTTTAAAAATATTGTTACGTAAATAATACACAAGTATTTCAAATAGTTCATTCACGCAAAACTAAATGGTAAATGGACTGTACTTATATAGCGCTTTTCTACCCAACCAGGGCACTCAAAGCGCTTCACACTACAATCTGTG
>JARVGW010000624.1:25229243-25245619 GCA_031762495.1 Anablepsoides rubrolineatus | reverse complement strand
ATTCTCCTAAATCACTCGTACGCACAACTTAAGAACAAATCTGTGCGTACGAACGGTTCTTGCATGAGGCCCAATGTTCTTTGAACAGATGGGACAAAACTGGAGCTTTTTGGCAACGAGTCCCATCAGCTCTGCGTTCACAAAAAGGAAGGAAAATGAAACACAAAAAAAGTGCTGCTTTATTACAACTGGAACAGGGGGTCCTGAGTCTGTGCAGGGTACGATGAAATCTCCAGACTATCAGTATGGGTTCACCAGCACCACCTGTAAGCAGTTCTGTGTTACTGGACCAAAACCTTATCAGAAACACTGAGCAAATATCATCTGTTGAGGTTTTGTTGTTACTGTTGTTTAATACTATCAATTCTGATTTTATGCTCAGATCTGATTTATTAGCCCGATTGTTCACATTATAATTTAAATGTGATCTCCATCAGCTCCAATGTGGACTGGTCACAGTTCTGAGGAGTACCACATACAATACAGTATGTTATTGTTGATGTAGACATGAGTACTGGACTTACCTGGGGATTCTTGTTTTAATATTCAATTAAATTTTAGGAGGTATTATGCTACATGCACAACCAAATGCGTTTTGAGCATCTAAAACAGTGCTATCTCCAGCCAGAACACCAACTACAGAAGGTCGATTTCAGCTAAAGAGCTCCTGTCCATCTGTTTCAGGTTAGTGGGCAACATTCAGAAAACCGTCATGTGGAAAAATTTGTCTTCTGATTGGTTGACATGGCACGTTGAGCAGCAAAAGTTGAGATTTTTGAACTTGAGCATTGGCTGCTTTGGACGCACTGTATGCACGTCAAACGTTCAACCACACCTACCGCTTCCTTGCGCGGCATGCTAAACGGCCTAGATGCGTCGCAGGACCCCTAGAGTAGCATCCACCATAGACTTGGCATGTAAACTAGCTGCTCCTGCTGCTTAAAATGCATTTGGTGTGAACTTAGCATCAGTCCTCATAAATTGTTCTTTTAGGGCTGCAGATACAGAGAAATAAACTGAAGTAGTAAAACCAAGTGCCAAAATAAATTTTACATGTTTTATTACAAGTTAAAGAAAAGGAAAATGTAACAAGTTAAACCCAAGGCACATAACGTATCAGAGTAAAACAAATAAAACCTGTGAGCAGCATGTTGAATGGCAGGTTAGCAACATGCAGCAGCTTCTAATTCTACACGGCTGAAGGCTGCTGGACCCACTGGGCGGCCTGCTCTCTCTCAGTAAAGGTGAGACCTCACTACTCTTACATATGTTAAAAGGTTTGGGTACTAGAGGAGCCCAGGAGGGCCCAGAAAGAGATGTGGAGGGCTTGAATTACACCTGTGTGTGTCCTGGGGTGTGTGTGAGTGCTATAAAGTGACGCACAGCTGGGGTCAGAGAGAGGCTGGTTCCAGGTAATAGGAAGTGATGTTCAACTTGTGAGACGTTTATTTTCTCTTCAGTATAAAGTGTGGGTGCGTGGATATTATTTAATATGTAGGGACCATTTTTGGCATACACACCTACTTGTGGGGACCAACTGGCACTTATGGGAAACTAAGTGTAGTTCCCATGGGGGGAAATACCATTGATGGGTCGGGGGTTCGGTTCAGGGCTAAGGTGTGAATTGCATTTAGGTTAGGCTTAGGGTAAAGGGTCAGGGTTAGGCTGTACAAATTAATGCAAGTCAATGCAATGTCCCCATAAAGCAAGCTGTACTAGTCCATGTGTGTGTGTGTGTGTGAGTGGACCCAAACAGGGGCCCTCAGGTCTTTAACTGTGGCCTGAATGTCTTTGCTTTTCTTATTTTAGACACACAGCACTACATCCACACAGATGTGAAATGACCCTGGCTAATGGCTACTGGCTAAAGCCCCTCCAACAACACACTTCTGACCTTTGACCCCTAACCTCCTTCAGACTGACCTCCATTACCTCACAATTACATCCTACAAATGTTTTTTCCCCAGAGCTATGTGTGTGTGTGTGTGTGTGTGTGTGAGTGCCAGATGAGTACAGGTTTATGACTAAGTTAAAGTTGGACTAATGTCTGAATATTCTGATCCCTTCTTTGTATCTTTTTCACTTAAATCTATTTTCTATGGTTTTTCAGTCTTCTCCATTTTTATTTTACTCAGTTTGTTATTGCAAATGTTTTGTTTGCTTTGGGCAGATTTTTGCTTTTGTTTGTTTAAAGAACTACTGATAAAGTTTTGATGAAATTCAACGAAGTTGTTTTACCGAGGTCACGAGCAGTTCGGACTAAAGATGGAGCTTTAGGCATCTCAAACAACCGTTTTGTCTTTCTTTGACAGATCTAGTCTCATAAATAAACATCTCTACAGTTTTCTTCTCATTAATTAAAGACAAAACAATTCTTAAAGGAGTTCATATCCCCACCAACCTTTACTTATGTGTTTTAGACAAAGATCATCTTTAGGTTAAGAAATGATGGGAGTTGTAGCCGTTTTGGTTCAAATTTCATTTTTCATGAATTTAATGTTTGGTGATTTTGACCTTGAATCAAATTTTGTTTCTTAAACCTGTTTTTATTAGTTTAAATGCATAGGTTGATATCAATGTAAAACTTAAACTTGTACTAAATCATCTGTTCGTGTGTCTGTGTGTGTTTGTTTCTGCTACAGAGTGAGTAGCATGATATGTTTTTAGCCAACAAAGTAGGGACATTTTCCCGGTCTTTACTTTTTTAGTTTTACTGCATTGTACTAGTTAGGTTTAGAGGTATGGTTAAAATTAAGATTTGGTAAAGGTTAGAGTTAGCAATAGATGAGTAATGGTTCTATTCCTAACCCTAACAATTACTAGTCTATTCCTAATTTTAACCATTATGTTAGGGTTTGGAATAGACTAGTAATGGTTAGTTTTAGGGAAAATGTCTGGATTAGGCATAAATACAATTACAAAAATGAATGGAAGTCAATACAAAGTCCTCAGTTTGATGCATGTACAAGGATGTGTGTGTTGTCTGGCATACAAGTTGGGATGTTTGCTAAGGCAGAAATGACAGCACCCCAGGACACTGATCTGCACCGGAAGCTCAGAGGTCATGAGTTGTGACCTACAGGGAGCAGTCAGCAGTGAGCCCAAATGGTTACAGGTAGGGTTGGATTTCTGTATGGTTATCTTTCTTTTTCTCACACACCCTGACACAGGCATGCACACACCCACACCCACACCCACACACACACACACCATCATAAAGACTGATGTGTGGTAGAGAAGCAGCATGTGCACACACACTTGTATAAGGATGGCTTGAGGGGAAATCAAGCTGTCGCCTCTCAATAACCTGGAACAAAAGAACCATTGAAAATAACAAGACAGCCTCTCATAGCGGCAGGTCAAGAAAAAAAAGCTTCTTCTTATGAGTCTAGGCAACAACTCAGCACAACGGCATTCAAACACCAGACGGTCTTAGTGAAACCAAACAGCTTCACGGCACGACTGAATGCTGATGAAGAACATTTACAGCTGGTTTTCACATTCTAACATCAACCTGTTTGGCTTTTCAAAACACTAAAATTGGTAAAATGTTTTATTTTTTTCTTTCCTTTTTCAAAAGTTTGTGGGGATTAGAAATGGTGCTGGTCGATGAGGACTTTAGTCAATTTGTACCCCAACTTCATATTTAACTGTTGTTGTTTATGTAGTGGTAGGTCCTTAAACCATTAAAACTTTGCATCCATGCACTTTTTTATCATTTATGTCAGACAACACTGCATGAATACCTGTGACCCTGCAAGCATGTACCAATAAATCAATAAATCGATGAAGTTTATGTGTAAAGCATATTTCAGCAACAAGGCATTTCATTTTTCAAAATGTTCTTTTTTATCATTCTGCGGTTTTTAAAGGCTGAGGGAAAATTCCTGATGAGAGGGATGCATTTCCTATTTGAATCAGATCAGATGCAATGACTGGCTGGACATTCTTAAGAAAATGTGTGGGTAAACACATCTTGCACAACATCAAGCTGGGATTTCTTTCAATCAGCATGATCAGACACAATAATTAATGAACTTATCTTTATAACAAGTACTTATAGTCAATAATACCCAAGCTTATCCACACAAATACACAAATAAATAAACAAACTGGTCAAAATGTGCTTCTCTGTATTTCAAACCTGCTGAGGGAAAGAAGGATCAAACCATTTCAGCACTCAGCTGAGGTCATGTACTGCAAGTACAGGCAGGAGGCAGTCCTAACAACTTTATGACACATTTTCATTTTTTAAAAATAAAACCTAAAGACTGTGACTTTGGATAGTGGCACGTCTCCCAACAATGATCCCAGCGACATCTTCATAAAGGTTTCCAACACAGTTTTATACCTAAAGACTGCTTCTGAATCAGTTCTGTGACGGACTGTACTTACAGATGCTATTTCAACAGTATAACCGCTGAAAGTAAGCAGTGGTAAAGCGATACTCTCATAAGAATTGTCCTGGCTCCAGCACAAGTTGTGTGCGACCTTTATGTCCGCCCAATATTACAGATGGAGCGGGTCATCTATTCTTATTTCAGGCCATTTCATTTCATATGACACCCTCTTATTACAATAAATTGACTGGTCATGGACATTTTACAACGGATGTTGAGTTGGAGTGTAATTTCCCACTGGCTCAATTTAAGATAATAGTATATTGTAAGACGTTGAGACAAACATAACTTTTTTTTTTTTTTGCCTCAGCAGTTTTAAAGCGTTCAGCCGGGCAAGCTACATGAGACAGAAACACCAACAATATCATAATTTTCAAAAGTGGTGAACAAAAAATAAACAGCGGGGAGCGGGCAGGGGGTGAAACAGCTCACACAAATATCAATAAACACTCCTCTTCCGTCTCGGAAGCTTCCTGCTTTATTTGATTAGGCTGAGGACGGAGGGAGGGCTGGGGGTGAAAAACAGAACAGTCATGCTCTTTTGCTTTCCTTCCTCTTTTCCCTTCCTCCACAATCTAACTTCTCCTTAATGGGAATGGGAAGTTTGGGAGGTTGGGGTGGGTGGGTATGAGTGGAGAAGGTGGGGTGGGGTGATGCTAGCCTTAACGTAACCTCCTCCCATCTGGACTGAGGAGGGGTGGGGGCAATTTGCCAGCCTTCAGGCTACTCTCAACCCTTCCCAGCTGTTGGCTGTTCGGAGACAGAGGATTTTTTTCCTGCCCCAAGTGTGTGTTTTTGGTGGGCTTGAGAAAGCATTTTTTCATAAACATTTGCCATATCCTCCACCAGCTGCTGACCCCTCTGCTCTTGTCCCTGAGCAGAGCTCTATAAGCAGGCAGAGGGGAATGGTTTTCATTTAGCACTCTGCTTTGCAGGAAAGACTTGCTAAATGGTTCTTTGCCCCATTGCTGTTAGCACGCTAGCTGTAGTGTAAGAGCAAGACAGGTTACTGGTTAAGTAAGTAAGAGATGCTGATGGCATCCATAGTGACTTCATGGTGGCTGTTACTAAATGCAAATGCTTGTTAGTGTAGTAAAGTAAATCCAACAGTATTTTTAGAATCATTTCATTTACGGTGAGTTACCAAAAAAAAAAACATAAGCAGCATCTTCATCCCTATAAATGTGTCTGCATTCAGAGACATGATGATCAGACATGTATGACAAAAGATAAGAAACGTGCACTGATCAGCAAGGACATTTTGACTGACAAGCAAAAAAACTAAAACTAAAACATTTACTTTATTATCTTCATCTGACACTATGGTATATTAAAAGCCAACTTTTTAAAAAAATTTTACAAGAAGTTGGTAGAACAAAGACACGTCTAGGGAATAAAGTATTTTGACAAGGACCAAATTGTGACATCCAGATGGCTTGGGTATAGCTGTAGCTGTAACCACAACACTGAGGACTGTGTTAGATGTTCCTGGACTGTAGAAATCCCAACCCAGAGCCAAGTCTGAATCAAAAGTTGTCAAAAAAAAAAAAAAAAGAGTAAATTGTTAACAGGTTCATTACTGATGTAGACAGGAAGTTATGACTAGTGTAGTTTATTACAAACTAGTTTCACAAAAAGTCAACTGTTAAGATAAAAAGCAAATCAGAAAAAAAACATAACAAAATCCTATTTCATAAAAAATAAACAAATATAATAATAATCAAACAAACAAACAAGTAAATAATTTCCCAGTGGCAAAATTTGTTTCATCAGAATAAACCCTGCAAATACGGGAAAATGCTTAACAGTTTTAAGACATCAAATGGGTTGGTTAGATGTTTAAGGACATTTGTTTAAACAGATAATAATAATAATAATAATAATAATAATAATAATAATATGTTTCGTATTGTCATCAATGCACGTTCCCATTCAGTGGAGCAGCAGGCAGCTATGTAAGCACCCAGGGAGCAGTTGGGCACTTAAAGTGCCTGTGACATGCTTATCCTATGCAAAAAGTCAAAGAAATAATCTCTATACTTAAGAAAATTGGCATTTTTCACACAATTTTACCCATTTTGTCACATAACTGGCCTATTTCCTTTTGAATTTGGCTCAGCTAAAGTGAAACAGGAAGTGACATCAAAGAAGAACTTGTTACTAAAATAAACTCGCTGGTCTCTGTTTATTAAAACAAAATTATTTAACCTTTAACTCTTCTTCGTCTCTCTTTGATAGCAACTACAAATAATTTAAAGAAACATCAGATTCTTCTCTACAGTCTGTGTTGTTAACTTTTTGTAGCAACGCTTTGTTTACATGCTGACATTCCCCTTTGACATCACTTCCTGTTTCTTCACATGCAAATATCTCAATAAACGTTCATTTCAGCAACGTGAAATTTGTTTTGCAATATGTTATCTTTCCAAAAATGCATTCATGTTTATTACAAAAAATTAATGTCACAGTCACTTTAAGGTCCAGTCCAAGTCCAGAACCTCAACCTGGTCGAGATGCTGTGGGACCTTAAAAGAGCTGAAACCAAAGACGGCAAAACTGAACTGAAATTCAAACGCTCACACTTTTCAGATCATGGTTTTCCAGGACAGAACACAAAACAAATACATTAACAATGACTGAAAACTTTAAAAGTGAGATGACAAAAGAGAATTAAAAATAGCAAACAACCAGCTCCTGTCTTCTTGTCTGCATAAAACCATCACACCTCATGTGTTGATGAAAAATAAATTTGATGCTTGGGCTACTCAAGGTAGGTGCAGGTGCCAGTGCTGCATGTATATCATCCAATGGCATGCTTGTGCTGATGCATTATGTAAGAGCCAGCTGGGCCTCATGCAACATTTAGCAGGTCCAGGGTGCCGTAGGTGAGACCAGCACAGCCTGCAGCCAAAGACACCCGTGGCTCCAAGTGTGTGTGTGAGAGCTCCAAGCAAGCTGTAGCTGGCAGATCCACACGTTTACTGACAACTGGGAGGATGCTCACGCAAACTGCCTCTTACTGAATCAAAAACATCATTACTCAGAAACTTTCTGTTTTATTCAATTTGTTTCTTTGGGCAATCAAACACACACACAAATTTATTTAACCTAAACATGTACATAAAGCTCATGGCTCGGAAAACCCACATGAACTTTGACCTTGTGTCCAGAACACACTTTTCACCTCTTTGTACTGGTCTGTGTTTGAATTGCATGGTAATACTTCATTATGGCAGCACTGTAATTTCGAGGGAATGAGCACTTCAAACATAAAAGTAAGCCACACATAAACACACACACACACACACCCACACACACACACACACACACACACACACACACAGACAGGGTTACTGTATATGTGTGTAACCAGAGTTCTTCTGGGACCAACATTGTTTTTTTCCCCTCTTTTTCTTTCTTTCTGCCTTCCAAGAACGGTCCAAAATACATCCAGTCAGTAATCAGAAGCGCAATGCAAGGTTATAATTGTTGGAGTTGATTACAATGTGGAGTGTAATGGTTCAAATAGAGAGAGGAGTTCAATGCCAGCTTGAACGCAGCAAAATGTGAAATTTGTTACACGGGGTGTCTGAAACGTCTGGCCTTTGGTTTTATATCCAGCAGTTACACTAAGAAAAGTTACACTGGGTAGGGTTGGGTGGTCTGTGTTGTCAGAAATCATTTGGGAGTTGAAATGTTTACACCTTGTGGTGTAAATCTTGTTTTCTGAGTTGTAAATAAGACATTTGCCCAGTGCTGCTTTCAAGTTTAAACAACAGACAATTACACGTTAAATGAGCATGTTCTGTATGAACAAGTTTTCAACATGGAGAACAACTTTACAGCCACATGCTGCAATTTGTTCTCCAACTGGCCTCCACAATTTCAAATGTTTTAATAGTCAGTGCAGCTGCTCTTAATGTCTTCACTTTGTCTCACAACTGGACCGTACAACTATGAACTGTAAAACCTGCTATCAAGTCAAACACCTTTAATTTGTTCTTTCTGCTAAACTTTCTGTTTTATTTGCTCTCATTGGACAACAGACCAACCACTGTGAGGGAAACATTTTCAACAAAAGTGAAGTTCTTCATCAGCTGATAACTCCAAGAAAGGTCATTCAAACAAGATGGCTTCAGACTGACAATAAAACTAACGTTAAAAACATGAAAAGCTGTGTTTAAAATTAATGTAATAATTTAACATTCTAAAAGGAAACATGTCATGCAACATCCACTGTTTTAGCCCTTAAATACAAGTAAATACATGAACTTGTAGTCTCTAGGAGGCAGAAAAGATGAATTTAGTTTCTCCTGGTGATGCAAAGATACACTGCCTGACAAAAACAAAGTGTCCACCTGGATGTAACTAAACTCCATGATGTGTGGTTGCTGCAGGTGGTCAGGTCTAGGGTCAGCAACAGTTTATGCACACACAATGAGGTAAGCTGACTATCTGAATATACTGAATCATCAGGTTATTCCATCAATGGATTGTTACCTCCCTGATGGCACGGCCATATTCCAAGATGACAATACCAAGATTCATGGGGCTGGAATTGTGAAAGAGTGGTTCAGGGAGCATGAGACATCATTCTCACACATGGATTGGCTCCACAGAGTCCACTGAGAATCTTTGGGATGTGCAGGAGAAGGTCAGACTCATCATCAATACAAGATCTTGGTGAGAAATTAATGCAACACTGGATGGAAATAAATCTTGTGACATTGTAGAAGCTTATCTAAACAATTCACAGTGAATGCATATCATAATCAAGGCTAAAGGCGGCGCAACGAAATATTAGAGTGTGACCTTTTTATTTGGTGGAGACTTTTTTTTGGCCAGGCAGTGTATCTTTATATTCTGTTTGGGTCACAATTTTAAGTTTTCTTTATTTTCTATGACGTTTTTGAACTATTACGTCACAGTTTTTGAGACAGAACTTCTAAATAACGTCTGGACTTACCAATTACAATTTAGTGGTATTCATTCTCCTCTGGCTCTGGGTCAGACTGGCTCCAACATGTAAGGCTGAATGGATTGGGGGGGGGGGGGTGAAGCGTTTCATTCAAATTTAAAGAGACAGCCTCAAAATGAGTTGATCTGAGACACATCCTGAATATGTAACCAATAAATTACAACATCATAAAATGTACCTCCAGCCTCATTTGGCCCACTCTGGGCCCATGAGCAAAGCCCTTAACCCCCCACCCCCCCTGCCAGCTGCTGCCCCAGGTGCCCTAGTTGGAAGCCCTCTGCTCCACACATGTGGGCTGTGGTAGCTTGGTGGTCAGTGGTTGCGTCAGGCAGGGCATCCAACATAAAAAACAATCACCAAATCTTCATACCAGTTAGCTCACAGAGGCGACCCCTGAAGAAGAGAGCAGCCAAAAGACCAAAGATAAAAGAAATGTGGCCAAAGAAAGAGTGCGATGTAAGATGTGTCAAGATGAAGCTCAGAGCAGAGTAGAAACATGTGACTCGATAAGATACAGTATGTCAGTGCTTTCATTCATCTGTTAACCTTCTTTAAAAGGCTTATTAACTAAAACCATATGGGCAGTCTGTTTTCTACTGAGTGTATTTGCAATGCTTAAAGGCAGTTTGAGGAACACAAAAAAACAAAAACAAAGCAAAACAGGAGGAGCCTCAAACTGTACTACTCTCAAGACACAAGTGCCTTTCCTCCTCCTGTGCCCCTCCTTCCTGACATCCTGAGCTGCAAGTATAATACACTCTTTATTCTCGGCCTACAGGGCAAAAGCTGCTGAGTGTCTTCCAAGTATTTTTGTGTTAGTTGTTTTGTAAAAAGACAACTAAGTGCTCTCTGCTAAAGGCTGGGAGAGCTTCTGAGGAAGGGATAAATATAGTTCCAGGAAGACGAGAAGTTAAGATTTAAACATTTACAAATCACAAATTTGGTCGAAAAAACACTCATTTTTCACATTCACAAAGACAATCATAAATGCTTAGATTCTATGAGCAAAACCCTTGATATGAATGACTCAATGTTAGTGTTTGGTTCTTCCCTCACACAATATTTGATGATGATTGGACGATGAGGAGATGAAACACAAGAATTGAAGGATCAATGAATGAAAAGGCAAAAAGAATCAGTAAATCTTTGATAAAATCTGATTTGGTGATTGGCTGAGTGAAGATGTGTGTGTGTGTGTGTGTGTGTGGTGGTGGTGGTGGTGGTGGTGGTGGGGCACATTTTTGCTACATCATGAAAACCATTTTCCATAAAATAGCAGCCTCGTGGGGACCAATGCCCAGTTCCCTTGGTACGAATGCAAATTTCGGATGCAGGGTTTGGTATAGGACCAAGGTGTAAATAAGATTTAGGTTAATTTTGAGGTAAATGGTCAGGGTTAGAATATAAAATTACCAGAAAATAAATAAAAGTCAATCCACAGTTAGGGATAGGGTGTGTGTTTGTTCACCAAATAATAGACACAAAATATGGTTTTAATCAAAATATAATAATAAGACCAAAGTAGAGATGTTTACCCATAATGCAAAGCAGACGTGAAAACCAAATACAGAATATCAACTGGAGGTGTGGTGATGTGGGCTTATTTTGCAGCAACATGACCTGGATCATGAACTCCTTTGTTGACCAAATGATTCTATATTCTGTTATACAACAAGCCTGGCTAAAGCCAGGTTAACAGGACCACAATCTGAAGCATGACAGTAGATGTATAACAGCACAGCTTAAAGAAGCCAAAGTATAGAACTAAAAATGATATCTGAGAAAAGAACCATTCATAAACTAAAACCTGCAAAGGTTAATACACCCTGTGGTCTACACCCTGTGGTCTACAGCCTGGACAGGTTATCAGTCCATCCCAGAACCACATACAGAAAAATGAGAAAGACAAATAGTGTGCTCCTGCTACATACAGTGACAATTTAGAGTTGCCAGTTAATTGAATGTGCATGTTTTTGGACTGAAGGCGGAAACGAAAAAAGAAAAATGTCTGGAAAAATCCATGTATGCATGAGAAGATCGTACATAAAAACAACAACAACAAAAGCAAACACTCCAGCTGGGAGTCAAACCTGTGACCTTCTAGCTGTCAGACAACAGTCCTAACCAACGATACCACCATGTAAATACAACAGTTTCCTTCTGGACTTCAGAAAACTAAACACAGAGGTATGTTTTCTCTTAAGCAGAAACTGCTTTCGTTTCCACACGACAGGAGGGTAACTTTTACACTCGTGTCAAACTGAATTTAAAAAAGATTCAGGATGACTTCCCTTTCCTATCATGAGTTTGGCAGGAAGTCCGTGTCTCTAAGCCAGGGGACGTAATGCAGTAAGGTGAGTAAAAAAAAAAAGATTACAAATTGTGAATGAGTTCTGGCAGAAATGCAGGCTGTTGGAGAGCAGCAGCGCTGACTGGGAAAAAGCAGCCCCCTCATTTAGTCTGATGGAACTGTAAAAGCAGCAAACACACGCAGCGCAAGTGCAGCTGTACAGAAGTGTGTCAGTTTGTGTGCTTCATTAGAGTGCATCTTAGCCATGTGTGTTTCTTGTGTGTGAGCGTAATGGGTACCGTGTGCTCACCGAGGTCTTGTTTGCCCATATTAAGTCAATTAAAAGGAAATAAGGCGGCTCTGACCGGCCCGTGAACCATCTCCCTCAGCTGAGACCATGTCTGCGCAAACACACACACACACACATTTGTATTTCCAGCCTTATTAGGACCATTCAATGACTTCCATTAATTTCTACAGCCTAACCCTGACCCCTTACCTTAAATCTAACCCCCTCAGTACCTACCTGACCCCAAACCTAACCTGAACTCATTTCACACCTTAGTCCTGAACCTAACCCGCAACCCAAAAATAGAGTTCCACCATATCAGGACCAGTTTTTGGTTCCCATAAAAACCACTGCTCTTGACAAGGTAGGTGTTCATACCAGAAACACACACACACACATTCACAAGCTAACACACATATGCTGATAATACTCCACAACGGGCAATTGACACTGCCCTGCTGCAGAGTTGTAAAGTAATTAAGTACATATACTTTGTTACTGTACTTAAGTAGAATTTTTGGGTATCTGTACTTTACTTGAGTAATTATTTTTCAGCCTACTTTTTACTTTTACTTCTTACATTTTCACACAATCATCAGTACTTTCTACTCCTTACATTTAAAAAAAGGCAAAACGTAGAAAGTTGTTCATGTTGTTGTATTTTTGCTTGTTATCATTCCAGCTTGTTGTTATAAAAATAAATACTATCCATATAAATTGTGACTCCTAGATAAAGTGAATTTAATTGGGGTTGAATGAGAAGTATAAATATATAAAATTCAGATATTGTATTAGTTTGTACACAAACAAATCATGTCACAGTCCAGCAGGTCATAACAATTAAAAGAAAACGCCTGTACTTAAGAAGTATTTGTATTTCATGAATTACATTATTGTATTTGGCAATAATATAATTATCTATCTGCAGGCCTCAAATAGATTTTCATTTTGGGGAAAAGGTTTGGGCAGCCTTGATATATGTATACAAACTGAAACAGACTGATGCATCCTAAAATTTAACCTAAATTAATTATTTTAATACAACAGTCATTTCTGCATTGTTTTGGGGAGGTCACCTCCTAATAAATGTCATTACATAAAATCTAACTGCTCATTTTAAATCAATACTTTTACTTTTAAATACTTAAGTACAAAACATATCAGATACTTTAAAACTTTTACTCAAGTAATATTCCTAAAGGAGACTTTAACTTTTACCAAAGTCATTTTTTGGTAAGATACTTGTACTTTTTACACATGTATCACTTTGTGGTACTTTATACAACACTGCCCTGCTGGGTGAGAGACAATGACTCTGAGGCTCACAGAGCAATTGTGTGTGTATTAAGTACAGCATTGCTACCAAAGCTTCATAAAAAAAATTAAAAAAAATAAAACAGCATGCACTAATGTCAGACACACATTGCCTTTGTTTCAAATGAGAGCCAAAAAATACAGTTCTGAACTGGAGACATGAGCAGAGCAGCAGCACAAACAAAACACACACCAAATACACACTGACACACCTCGAACACATCCAAACACACATCAATCACATGAAACACATCTAAATACACACCAAACACAATCAAAGCATACCAGAAATACACACAAAACACAACAAATGCACCACACAGACAACATAAACATAAACCAAATATACACAAAACACACACCAATTACACACAAGCACACCACACACACATCAAAAACACCACAAAACACGTATCAAGCCCATCCTACATAAACACAGATACTAAAACACCAGAAAAACACACCAAAATACCACCTCAAACATCCTAAACCATTTTATAAAGTTAGAAAGTCCAGTTTACTATTTAGTCACAACTATCATGTGTGTTGTATTATATTTATCTGAAGATAAACTGTGTTTATCCAACAGAATTATCATCCAGTAAAAATGATGTTAATGTTTTAATGATAAAATCAGAAAAGAAGAAAGAAGGAAGAAAAGGATAAGGACCGACTCATGGCTTGGAAACAGACGTAAAGGCCCTATCACTCTGTAACATTTTTGGAAAATGCCTAAATTTGAAAATTATGTCCCACACGCTGGTGTACGTTGAAGAATGCTCCGATCTGATGTCACGTGATCATGCAATAAGCTCCAACATTCTCTACATAAGTTCGACATAAGTTACACTGAAGTTAAACATAAGCTCTGCATAAATTAAAAATATTCTTAGTTTTCTCTAAATCAGGGGAGTCCAAACATTTTGTCACACGGGCCAAAATCATAAAGTCAGAAGGACTTGAGGACCAAAAATACTTTTCATTTTCCTGCTTAACAATAAATCAAGCATTGAATACTTTAAACAAATAATGTAGTCAGATTTAATGCTGGAAATGGATGTGTAAATTAATCTAGATCCATAACTGTCAAAAACTGTCAAAGTGTTTTGCAGGTTTTCCTTATTGAAAGAAGATTAGCAGTTTTCTAGGTTTCAATTGCGGAATAAAGAACCCAGTTTAGTCAATTCTGATTAATAAAATCAGGATTTAGGTCGCTCTGTGGAAGACCTCCTGTGTGGTACCTGTGCCCAAGACCAAACATCTGAAGGACCTCAGCAGCTACAGGCATGTGTGTTTCTTGTCTAGATTGTGATACTTCACTTTACAGTTATTGGTCTGTTGAGATTGTTTTGCACTGAAAACAGACAATTTCTGATTCCTAATGTCAGATTCTGATAGTCTAATGTCTCTAAAACAAAACATATCTTTTTCTACTCTTGCACAATTTTTTATATAATATTTTTTATTATTAGTAGCCATATCATGGCTAGTCAGTGTTAATTTTGTTTTTGTGTGCACTGTCTATAGTTTGTAAATTAACTAGTGTGTGAACCTCTGTACTGATGCTGCTGTGACGCCTGAATTTCCCCTTGGAGGGACAATAAAGGCTATTTCTATTCTATTCTATCGTTGAAAAGAGAAATTTAATAAATTAATTAAAAGTGAATTGGAGGGCAGCAAGATCAGCTTTTGAGTAGAAGTCACTACATAGATGTGGAAAATGCTAAGAGTCTCTGGTTATTTAAAAACAAATAATTGGCACTGTTGCCAGTATTTTTTATTGGAAGATTTTACTTTATCTGTGATAATTTTGCCCTAATTAAAAATAGAAAGTCTCCATCTACACCTGTGCCGGGGGGGACAAGTTTGTAAACAAATTAGTATAATTCTTCAGGGGCCATAAATGCCTCAATGTGGAGACTCTTAAATTTGTGCAAATTTCCTTTTGAAAACTTGTAATAATGAAAAGAGAGATTCTTGAGGCAGGTATAAATGGTAACTCATGGGTGTCGAGTCATTTGAGTTATGATTTATTCACAAACTTAAACTGGTCTTCTAATGAGACTTCATATAGTTGAATTGCCTATTTTCAGTCTTTCACATGCTTGTCAGGTACTGAGGGCTTCTGCTGAAAACATACACAGATACAACCCATATTGACAAGAAAATATGTAAAATTTCCTCTTTTAGTTGTTTGAATCTTTAAAAATTTGTGTCAGCAGGTCAGATCATCACAGTAGTTAGCTTGGCTTCCTTAAACTGGGAGGGAAAAAATAAAGGACAACAGAAGCTCAGAAAGGCAGAACAGCCAAAGCTTTAACATACTTTGAGGGTAAGATGTTAGGAAGCATTTGGACCAGGAGTTCAAAATGAGCTAAGATGACTTCAACAAACTCCATTACCATCCTGAACAGACAAATCCTCCCACACTTAGTGAAGAAATGCGACTGAGCCTGTGGCAGGGAGCAGGCAGGAAAAGAGAAAAATGGATGCTCAAAACTTCACTTGATGAGTTACATATGCAACGCTGGCACATCACTATCTGTGCAGCCATGTGCACAAGCTCCTGTCCGTTCAGTTTGCAATTCTGCATTCCTGCATGCCACAGCTCCCCAGGACATGGCCATATGCCATTGGCTTGGCCTGCTGATCAACACCCCTCCTACCTCGCATGACAGCGCCCACATACACACTTATTTACACACAATACTTCTGACAGATGGGTGAAAAGGTGGGCCACGTCATGTGTGAAGTGAACAGAGAGCGAGGGAAGACGAGGGTATGTGTTGGGGGTGGGGGGGGGGGGTGTTAGCAACTATCGGGGAAACAGACTGCAAAGCAAGACAAGAGAAAAGGTTCAGAAGCACAAGCATCAACCAAAACAAGCCAGTGGTGCAGACAGGAGACATATTCAGACAACTAGCATACATTAACAGCAACTCCAGAAAAACAACAAACATTTACTGATCTCTGCATCATGGTTTCTACCCGCCCTGCTGCAAAATATACAAATACAAATTATTAACTTACCAGATAGATAGATAGATAGATAGATAGATAGATAGATAGATAGATAGATAGATAGATAGATAGATAGATAGATAG
>JARVGW010000624.1:25166054-25190385 GCA_031762495.1 Anablepsoides rubrolineatus | reverse complement strand
TATACTTACATATGTACAACAATAAAAAAATAAAAAACAAAGAGAAAACAAAGAAAAGTTAAACAACAATATTGCACATTGTTTAAGTATTGCACATTTTGTATATTGGAGGTATATGTATATATGTATGTTAGGCTACTAAATGCAGAATGCACTTATATGTATTGAAAGACAAAACAATAAATGTTAACACATTAGTGTAAGGAAATAAAACAATTCAAATGTTAAAAATACACTTAATGTGTCATAAATTGACACAATTCATGTTAAAGTTTTAACACTAACCTCAAGTGAGCATCACTGCAAAACAAAAACTAAACTGAAATACAAAATACAACTATGTCATTTGCAGAAATGATATCTGCATGCTGTTCACAATGTCCTTCTGCACTCTTCATGTCCTACAGGGTTACAGTAAATGTTTCTGTTACAGAGCTTCATGGAAATCTGAGGTCATTCACTATATGATGAAACGAGACACTCTCCTACTCTCCACTTAACAACTATCTCAAGCGGTTGTTTTTCATGTGTTCAAAACTGAAAATCAGCATCACCAAAGTTAGTTTTGCATAAGAGAATATTATCCCGACGAGATGAGGTCAAATGCAAGCTGCCGGTAAGTGCCCACCTGGAATCAGATTAGAAACTCCTTTGATCTTAATCTTGAAGCTGAAGGAAATGAGGAAAAGCTGATCCAGTGTCAGTGGTTTTTAGGCACCCTTTGATGTCAAAATGGGACAGACGCTGCAGAATGAGAGCTAACCTAATGAGAAGGACTGTTACAAGTTCCCATGATGTAATTTGCTTTTTCTCAATAATCGCTGCACACAGCAGCCTTTGGAATATCTCTGTCAGTGTGTTGTGAAAGCAAAAATTGCTCGACTTGTCGTGATCTCTGGAACGTGTAGAATTCAAATAATAGGGAGGCCTCGGCGTGTTAAGGTCAGGAATTAGTGTCTGATTATGGAATAGAGGCCTGAGAAAAAAAAAAGAGGAAATAAAAGTGGCTGTGCAGAGGGCTAAAATAACATTCTGACTACACAGTCTTAGCTCCATCTGCTTTTCATTACTCACTATCCTTGAGATAGGAGAGGGAGGGAGGGGGAGCGTACAACAGGAATTCATGTTGGGACGGAGTTACATGACTGACAGAGGTTGTTTCATTTGCTTTGTTACCTGGGACCTATATTTCCTTCTCTGTCGGTTTGGGAGCTCGTGTGTTTAAACCAATGCACTGTTCTGTAGGAATGAGATGGTCTGACTTTATATATTCTGTTTGGCTAAGTGAGCAGACAAAACATCCTGCTGGCTCTTTATGTCTGAACCTGTTATGAAACCCACCCAAGCTAGCAGGCTAACACATGCTGCACTGACTCAGTAATCATTATTCATTTGCTAATTAGCATCACAGACTCAGCTGAATCATGCTACGCCTGAGTACTCCAACAAGTTGAATTAATGGATGATACATTTCTGGATAATTAGCAGTGTTCTATAAGAAAAAATGATCAATGTAACCAAATAATTCTGGAAGAAAAAATATTGTTTAATAATGTGTAGGTGAAAAAAATGGGTGAACTCTGTAATGTGAGTTTAACTATGCTATGAAGCCAATAAAAGACATTGAACATTGTATTAAATGAAACATTTGGTTTAGGCTAAAGGTAATGTTTTGGTAATTTTAAGTGATGAGGACAAAATTAAAATTATAAGTAAAAGCCATCAGTAATGAATAAGACTATTTCTTTTTAGTCTATTTTTTTTATGTCTTAAATGGCTGATGTTGTGACTCGAGTCCAAATTATGTAACATCAAACCCTGCTGAAGACAACTTATAGTTTAGGTGCTTTTGTGTGAATTAACAGCTCCGAATGATTTTTTTTCATGTTCTGTATGTACAGTAACATCAGCACCAGCCAGAGATACACTCAAAGTGTGTTTTCTTGTTGTTTGTAGTTTCAATTAGCTCCAATTCCTAGCTCAATGTGTTTCTAGGAACAAAATCAATGCAAAATGGAGCAAGTGTAAATGTGTCAGCGAAGAAACTCACACATTAGAAAGAGTCAGAGACGGATGTCATGTCAATGTACCCAAGGCTCTCACCAGTCAGTGAGTAAAGCACAAACACACACACAACCTCACACGCTGCATGAGTCACAGTGACAGAGGCATGAGAGTCACACAGAGCTCTGACATCACACACACACACACACACACACACACACACACACACACACACACACACACACACACACACAAACACACACGTGGACAAGAGGAGTGGACTAACATCTGAGTCCTCAGCAGTGACCCATGTCTCTTTTCAGCCATTCTGTTCACATTAGCTGTCTTTGTTGCTTCCAAACACACATGGATGTCCACAGTCGCCTGCCAACAACAGTGACACTTGACACTAAATCCAACATTTTGAGGCTGGGGACGTCTCTCAGCTGAAGATATTTTCAAACAAATGGGCTGCAACTGTTTAAAATGGCCGTTTCTCTTGAGATTGAAAATGTGTGCAGAGTACTTTCCACAACCTTTGACCTGATGACCTTAACCTGTGAGATGGTGTGGAGCTGAATCAGGTCATAGATGAAAGCAGGACCTCGACAATCTAAAGCTTTTAATGTCACAACTAAAAAAAAAAGAAAAAACTATGGTAGGCACAGTCATGCTAAAATGCTAAATTGCTAATAGCATAACTAGCTTCTCATTTAGCATATTAGCATTTTTGCTAACTTTAGAAACCAGTACTGGACTGATTATCTTCCGCTAAATTAGGTTCCTTTAATTTTACGTCCTCTAAAAATTCCCAAATGTAAAACTTCCATTTTTATGCTGCTTGTCCCAAAATAAAAAATAACAATTATTCTCGTTTACAAGCACTGCTGGACA
Source organism: Anablepsoides rubrolineatus (assembly GCA_031762495.1). Classification (NCBI taxonomy): domain Eukaryota; kingdom Metazoa; phylum Chordata; class Actinopteri; order Cyprinodontiformes; family Rivulidae; genus Anablepsoides; species Anablepsoides rubrolineatus. The sequence continues at coordinate 25,187,487 of JARVGW010000624.1, read as the reverse complement.
TGTCAGGCACCATGTGTGTCGCATGTAGCATCTTTAGCAGTTAAACTTCAAACTTGAAGCATCAAATAGAAAAAAAAACTGGCATTTAAAATTATTAAAAGAAATACATAAACTGACTATGTATAAATGTAGTAAAGAAACTATTTGTTATTTGTTGTTTGACTAACTTAAAATTATAATTATAAAAATGCAAACTTAACCCAAGAAATGCTTTTAATGACTGATTTTGGAGCTATGGCATGTGCAACTCACATTTTACAAAACTCTAATAAAATACCACAATTACTCCAATTCTCATTTTACAAGCTTTTTATTATTTTTTTTTACACAACACAATACCCCTAACTGCTTTTTTTGCCTCGGAGATCTGAGATTAAATTTTGAATTTTGCTGTGTGGTTCTAATATGCTTCCATATGTTCCAGCCTGAAACTCTATTTTTTTTTTTTTTTTACTAAATTAAAAATGTTTATGTTCTGCACAGCAGAGTGACACATATTACAAAAACAGGGTTTTATGCTCCTACATCTGCTGTCTAAAACCCAAAAGATTTTATTTAAGCATTTAGCGTTAGCGTCCCCTCATTTTTAATCTGGAACTAAGGTTTCTGTTTAGGGGGTTAGAAGTTAGTGAAGCTAGCGTTTTGGTCAGCTGCGTCCACCACTTGGCTTTATTAAGTACAATCTATGAAAAGACATGTTGTGATGCAGGAATACATACATAAGTATTTCTACTGGGCACAATAATGAAGGAAATACTAATCAGAAAACACCTTCTTCCATGATTAACAAACTGACTGGGCAGGAAATGAAATAAATATGCTGTTAATAAATGTTTTATTTCATTTATCTGATTAACAACATATTTTCAACACTGATGTGTAAAATTAAATATTAAATAAAAGAAAAAACTATCCTTTCAGATGTGCAGAGGAGGAGTGTGTGTGTGTGTATATGGTGGCATTTCTCTAAGGTAGCAGTGAATGTGCCCCTCATTAACAGTGATGTGGGATGATGAGAACCCAGATGACTAGCTCCTGGACTGGTGCCCTAATGGGGCGTGCACACACACAGTATGAGAGCATCCAAAAGTCATTCACAGCATTTTTTCATCTACAGCTCCGGTTTTGTCGTTGTGTGTGTGTTTGAGTGTGCGCATGTGTTAAATCTGACAGTGAATGTGGGTCAAATGAGGTTCTGGGAGCATGGAGGCACATCTGCTACAGAAAAGTGGCTTTTTAGGCTAACACCATTAACACAATGGTGGCTGCTGGACAAAAATGTATTTTGTGAGAGTATGTGTGTCTTTATGAAGGTATTAGTCATGCTCCATATGTTTTCTACTGGGGGACAGTGAAAGGGTAGTGTGTGTGTGTATGTGTGTGTCAGACTCTGTGTCTACTCGGGGTGTGAGGTGGAGCGACTGACTGACCACACAGACTGACTTTTTATGCTTCGGAAATGTGACTGACATCCACACAAACACAGGCTGAGAACACTGGTTGATGTGATTGTTAAGACACAGCCAGGAGACTAAGCAGTATATTCGCGCACACACACACACACACACACACACACACACACACACACACACACACACATATAAGGTCACTGAGGTTTAGTCATAAAGAGTTCAGTTTGCCTTTTGCCTGCCTCACTGCATGATAAGAAATTACTGTATGTACAGGAGGATACACAGAACTGTCAAGAGAAACAGTTTAGGCTCCATATTGTTAGCAGTTGTATATTTGTGCAGAGTCATTATAACAAGGTTGAAAGTATAGGATTGTGTTCAAGCTGTCAAAAAACCCAACCACAGCATTTAAAAGGATAGTGTACCACAGTCTTACAACGATTTTGACACAGAAAAGCAGACTGACTAGGAGTTTAAAAATAAAACTAAACTTCATTCCAATCTAAAACAAAAAGCTGAGACTGATTAGGGGATGACAAACAGCTGAGCTGAATCAGATAGGATGCAGGTGTGAGTGGGCGTGGCAGGACTGAGGAGCAAACACCAACAGGGACAAAACACAGTGAAGGGAAACACACAGAGGCAAGTAATAAAACTAAATACAAAAAAAAGAGTTGCAAAGTAACAAAGAAAAGAAGTATGCTTAAAGTAGACGCATCTGCTTGCTTTTTTTTTTGCTGTGAAATGCATTTTGTTGTGTACTTGCAGCATCTAGGAGTGCAGCAAAGTTTAATTTAGTCTCCCCCAGCATCTCGGGGCAAATCTCATCCACCCCTGGCACCCTACACTACCTCGGTGACCTCATGGACTCATCTTCTTCCGAGTCTTCAGACTCTGCCCAACAATATCCTTTGTCCAGCTCAGCAGTTTCCCACCCAAACCAAGTACGGACAGGGAACGCTTTCCTTTTCTGAGTCACTGAACGGTTTGCCAGAACCTCCTCAAGGCCAACTGAAGGTTCTCCATGGCCTCCCGAATTCTTCCCATGCAAGAGTCTTTGCACCTGCAGCTTCCAAACCTGCTGCCCCTCTGGCCACCCATCAGTTGCTTCAGAAGTCATCCATATTTAAAAATCCTAACACTGTAAATAAAAGTCAAATTTACCAAGATTGTGTTTCTCACTGATGTACTCGCCTTTACATCATCCAAGTATGTTCAAATGTACAATAATAATGACAATTAGTTGTTTGTCTATTATACGTGCTCAACTCATCACATTAACAAGGGTAACAATCTGTATTATTTTGGTAAAAACACAAAATAAATAAAAATAAAAAATGCGTACAAATTGTCTTTAACTATTCCTGACACTTAACACTTTAAAAATACAATTTATTACAAATAGTATAAACATATATTAAAATGCTGAACATCAAATTTCAACTATTATATACTTTTCACATCTATTCCAGTTAAAGTGTAATGTCCTCCTGAGTTAGATTTGTTAGGGTGGTCTAAGTGGTATTATAAGAGCTTTTGGTTTAGCCGGAGGGAGAAAAGCAACTGAAGAAACAGTGAGAGAGAAAAATAAAGAAATGGCTTCAGCTAAAAGGCCCTCACTGCCTGGAGGCACTTTATACACTCTAATAATCACCAGCAGGGTGACTATGTGTATGGCTGCATTGCTACAAACAATCCTCAGTAAGATGAAAGTGTAAAAATAAAGAAGTCGCTTAGATTAATCCTGTTTTTACATTTAGATTATGTGAGTTTACGTTCAGTCCGTGTCTGATTCCGTTGATGTTGAATATTCCATTGACACATAGAGACTATGACACACACTCAGAGTCGTGATGCTAGCACTTAGGCACGGCCAGTTTACACACATCCATTCTAGCACACAGTTATTTAGATGTGAATTAGCAGGCGATGCTGAGTGAGTGTCTATTGAGGTGACACACCATCACATCAAGCTGCCAACACAGTACGCTGCAGAGTCACTGCTGCACACACACAAACAAGACGTGTACACAAGGCAACTGCACAAATCTACAAATGGGGACATTCACACATGCCCTCATTCCTTTACACACGCAGATGAGCAAGGTGTGAAAAGCCTAACCTACATACAAATTTGCAAAACCACTTAAAATAGACAGCCAGGAAGCACAAAGAGAAAAAGAATCAAACAAATTGCACTGAAAGTGCACAAACAAGGTGTGGGCATACAGACACTTGCAGTTGGTCACACAGCGAAACACACACATACCTAAGTGAGCCTGAGTGGAGGCGACAGAGCGTTCACAAGAAGTTGAGCTGGTCCTGGATATGCCAGAGCCAGCAGCTGAACACTAGCCTGGATGTGAAGGTGTCAAACTAGCTTGGATATAGAGATAATGTAGAGCTGCTAGACTGGCACACCTGGGGCGCGCGCGCACACACACACACACACACACACACACACACACACACACACAGCTGTATTTGTGTGTTCACAAGCATTAAAACACCCACATTTTTACATGTTCAGAGGAATACAAACAGACATGCATAAACATGAGCACAAAATGCAGACATGTTCCATTCTTGTAAACACAAAAAGGTCTTAAAACATATACAGTTCACTCACAATATTTTCATGAAGACAAACAGGTAAATGTGTGGATGAATAAACAGATTCCCTGAAGGCCAGACAACATAACACATGCATCCTGTAAATAGTCACACGCTTATCAGAATATACAATTTGAGTTAAGCTTCACAGCCACTAATCATCAATGAAGCTCTCTCCTGCTCTGGACCAGGTGACTCCCAGTGTAACAAATGAACTTGCACTTGGCTCCACTTCTTGTGTTGATGAGCTAAATATAGAGAACAGAAATCTCCACATAAGCAACTACAGGTCTGTGCAACATAAGGTGTGTGAGCTGAATGTGAGCACAGACACATGTCTCCAAGGCCCAGTGGGATCTAGCCATGTCCTCACATTGCCCTCAACCAAGGCACACCACAGCTTTGCAGGATTTTAAATACCCAACTACTGAGTCATATTTTATCTAATGTTTCTGAGGTTTTACTTATATTATTTATCTTCCAGTCCGGTTAGTACCACACTGGCGACAGAGATTGGGTGGTCAACCTGAAAGCCGACCAGACAAAAGACTGAACCATGATTTGATGGGCGACCAGGGAATAATGCAAACTGAACACAGAAATTGGGTGGTCAGCCCAGGAAATGTTCAGACTGACATCAGAACCCAAGTGGGCAACCCTAACTCAGGAGACTTGGGAACTTGTGACTCAAGAATCCTGAGAACTGGAGACTCAGGAACTGATGACTATGGAGATTTAGGAACAGTTCCTTGGAACTCAAGTGCAGGGGACTTTGAGGACTCTGGAACAATGAACCCTATGGATTCAGGCAGAACTGGAGGCTTTGCAGGTGCTGGAATAGAATTGAAGGTATTTAGACAGATAATGGAGCTGAAAACTCAGAGAAGTGGAGGCATAGAACTCTTTGGAGGTATAGAACTTTCTGGTGACTTAGGGTCTGAAGACTGCATGCTCAGGGACTGAAAACTCTTGTGGCTCAGGCCTGGCACTACATATACTGGAGATGCCTCTGCTGGTGACATTTAAAACTCAGGTGACAGTAGGGACTTGAAGAACTTTGGGACTGGAGATCTGGAACTCTCTGGATACTCAGGAGCTGTGGATTCTGGTAGGAAACCCATGGGGAGTAATGACTGAAAAAGCATAGAAGCAGGTGACTGGTGGACCACAGAGACTGGGACTGGGGAACCACGGAGAAAAACGTCTGATGACCCTGGGTCCTGCATGACTGGAAACCATTGGTGGCAAAAGACTGGAGATCATCAGATATTGGTAACTGTGTACTCTCAACAGCTGCAGAGTCAATTGTTTACGCTGAGGAGTGGAGTTTGGTCATGCAAGTATAGTTGCTCATATCTGTTAGATAACGACGCTCTGACCACATAAACTTATAGAGTGTTAGATTTTAGATACCAACGTCTCGGGTAGCTCGGGAGCGAAGTGTGGAGGACGGAGTTTTCTCACTCAGGAGCTGCAGAGCTGACCGGTGTTTACAGCCTACTGCTCAAGACCCGCCCCCCTCTGCTCTGATTGGATAAAGCTGGGGGTGCGTTTGATTTGTTGAAAGCAGCATCTGTTTAAACCTGTATCAGACTGGGCGGCTTTAACGAGACCGCAACAGAAAACAAGCAGGTTCTCCGAGATGGGCAAAAATGACGTCGGTCATGAAATTAGCATATCATGATATAATTTATTTTTTTTACCGGTATTATTGTGAACAATATGATATGGCCCAGCCCTACTAAGCGCCCATAACTCGTCCATATTGCTGGAAAGAGGTATAACTAGTTCCATGATGAGTGACAGGAGGACAGGTCTGAACTTCATAAAATGCTTCAAGCCAGAACTGCCTTCTTTCTGAGTCTGGTTTACAAAAGAATCAAGACTACACGTAGTGTTGAAGTCAACCCACTTCTGTTCTGCTTCTGAACCAGAAAGTGACATAGCAACAAGGCTAAAGTGGCAAATACATGAGACAGTATTGTGGCTCAAAGGTGTGTCCTATTTATAATAATGTTTCTGTTCAACCGTGAGATTTAGAACGGAAGATATCAGACATATTTTATGTATGACGCTTTAGTCTGGTCCTCTGAGCTATGCTCCATGTGTTTTAGGTTCTGCAGCGCTGGCATCATTTATAAAAGCTCACATTGTCAAGGGAGGCTAAATTGGTGATTTATAAATGTCCAGAGGCAGATTAAAGAAAGGCTCGTTTATGTAGGAATTTCACAAACCTGTTATGTGAAAGCAGCTATTATCTAGAAGCTACCACACCTCAAATATCTGCATGGTTGCCACTTCGTCAGGGTTTATTCACGATCGAGGAGTCTCCTTTTGCTGAAACACACCGTTTCTGTTCCAGGAATCTGCAAGAACCTACAGACACTCCTCTTCCTCCACCTCTTCTTTTCTTTAGTTGTCTCATCTTCCCTTTAAGCTAAATGATCCTTTCATTTCCTGATGACCGACAAAGGCCCTTAGGAGTCTACGCATGGGTTTGTGTGCATATATGTGTCAAAGCAGTGTGTATCTGGAGAGACTGTGTGAACGGCTCAGAAGCCTGAATTACAAGCAGAGTTCACAGTTCTGTTGACCCCATAAAAATACAAAAATTCAGACCAAAAAGTCAGAAGAGTTAGCATGTATAAATAAAACAGTTTTGATGTCTGTCAATTTAATAAGTTGCATCCTGGTGACTTACATTCTTTTCAAAATAAAATATGGTTTGAACACATTCCAGCTTGTGTTCACACCTGCAAATGTATCTACAAGCTTACACACACACACCCAAATCCATGGAGAGCTGACTCCGGAAGACAGAGAGGAAGTTGTCTAATGGTTGCCAAACGTTTGAGTGGGCCCTGGCTAAACATGTGTTTAAAGCAGACAACATCAGCAATCACCACTTGACCCCTTCACACACACACACACGAAAACACATCCACCACTCCAGAGATCTTCTTCACCCACACACACAACACTTACAGAGCTTGACAGTCGCATATACACACAAGTTACCGGTTTAAATCTTTTAGGTGTACATGTATCTGCAATGTGTGATTTGTGTATTTGCATGCACACACACACACATCCGACAAACACATGCTCGAACTAGATAATATAATCAAGTCAGAGTGCAGTGGCTGCTGACTGCCAAATGCCCACTTCCAGATGTCCTGACGGAGAGACGCCACAAGTTTCCATCGGGAATTGGTCAAGGTCCTGAGGCTGCTGCTGTGTGTGTAAGTGTTTATGGCACGCACACACACACACCCCGACACACACAACAGATGTAGACATAAACAGACACCCTGACATGAAATGAGCAAAACTGGGCCCAGCTGGAGAATGATTCAAAGGCCAAGGGAGGAAGAGGGGCGGATGACGAGGGGAAGACAGAGAGGACAAATTGCTTTTGCTTGCATCTGAAGATGTGATGTGCGAACGAGCTGTTAAAAGAAAACAAAAGCAGAGTCATGCCTGCTTGTTCCCACGATTTGCACCCCAAACCAGGATCCCTCCTTCGCTCCTCCTCTGCACCAATCCATCATTCACTCTCAGCCTTCTTACAGTAAGTGACCTAACACCTACAGCCTCCTGGGCTGAGTTAACGACGTGGATGAGTTCACAGGAAAGGTGGGAGTAAAGGCACTGGCTGATCCTGTGTTTACATTGTGCGCTAAAACAGAAACTGACTCAGAGAGAATGGTTGGTGACTGCAGTGTAAACACATTTTGAAAATCACAGAGTTTTAATAAATTACTGTTTATTATTTTGGATAAGAAGACATATTTTACGTTAAGTAGTAAAAAAATAAAATAAAATCCAGAATATATTTCCAATTACTTACACATGGGAAACAACAATATGAAGTTTACCTCTCGCAAAATACACAAATATTTTAGTTACTTGGAGAATATTTAAAAATAAAAAACACATTTCAATGTTGAGCCCAGACCAGCTGCTAACGAATTAGCTGTGAATTTATTGCTAATGGTCCAACTACAAAAAAAATAAATAAATAAAATAAAATAGGGGTGTCCCGATACAACTCTTTCACTTGCAATACAACATCAATATTGCAGCCTTGAGTACTAATCAAAACTTTTATTGACCCAAAACTTTATTAGAACGAATCATAGGTGTCTTTACTTATTTTGTAGTGTGGAATGTTAACAAGTCTTGATCAGGTCAAACATTTAGATATGAGAAAAACGGCTCATTAATAAACCAATGGCTTACACATTTCAAACATAAACATAAGATCATTCTACAATTAAATAAATAAAAATAAAATAGAAGACACTGAAAATTAATAAATCCAGTAAGAATAAATTCTACATCAGTGCCAGCTTTGTGCTGCTATATGATGAGGACAAGTAAAAATTGATTACTTTAGTTTAGCCTGAGCTAAACATCAAAAGCTGAGTTTACAGAACTCAGTTATTATTTTTTGTGACAACAGACACAGCTGATGTAGTTGATGAAAATCTAAGTGTGTTTTTTTCAGTGTCTTTGAATCCCACTATACAGTACACTCCAATGTCACTTAGAATAGCATGGACACGGATGGATCAAGAATATTAAGCAAAGACAGGAAAAAAGTGGACAGTATGAAGATGGTACGTAACAGTGAGGGAAATAAAAGAAATAATGACATTGAGGGAGTAATTTCAGTTTAACAATAAGGAGATTGAAAACATTATCAACACTGCCCCTAAAATAAGAAAACACCTAAGAACTGTGCTAAAAATGTATCCTTTAAGGCTGTAACACAAGTTAATTTGTAAGAAATGTAAAATGAATGGACTGTAGACGTGATGTAGCGTAAGGCTGTAAGATGATAAAAAACTTGTGATGTGCAAAATGTTAGTTTCCCATGTGATGACAAAATCAGTTGCATAAATCTAGATTTTCCTACTCGTCTCTTTCTCTTCTGTCTTCACTAACATCTAAACCAGGTGTGCACATGAAGGCCAGTCAAACTGATTGAAAGACCAAACATGTTATTAGCAGCAGAACATGAATACACATTACTGAAACATACTGGCTGATGATTTGTTGCAGTTCTCTGTGATGCTGATATTAAACTCACTGATGCAATGACAATAAGTTTGATTAAATCTGAACTACAATAACAAATACTGTGAAGAACAAAGTAATGTTTATATTTGACTTGACCCATTGGAAACAGATTAAACATGAATGAGTTAAATATTAATCTTATTGTCTTTATGTGTGTATGAAAAGTCTTCCCAATGAGCCATCGTCTCCAGTGTAACCAGTGCTTCCCAACAAGGAAGGCTCCGTCATTTGCAGAGAGCTCTCCAAATGCCAGCAGCACTGCCAAAAAGGAAGCCCATGTTCTGACAAAGAGGGTAAACTCTGCCAGCAGCTGCCCTCTTCCAAAGGCTAATGATGAAAAGAATCTCCCTCACTCCGTCACCCACCTACCCCCTTCTCAGAGGTTAAGAGTAGACGAATAATCACTAATTTGCAGGCCAAAAATGTGAGAGAGCCAAGTGTGCTGCATAAACATTTTCCCGGATGTAATTTTCTCTGCCGGTCTTTTGGGTTTTCCCAGTAGGACAAAGCCCAACGCCCAGGAGGAAATCGTTTAGGCTCCTTAAGTGCCAAATTGTATCCTGGTTTTCCAGAGTTTTCCTGCCTGTTCTGGCTCAGGGCTTTTCCTGTGGTGAGAATGTGTCATGCACTGCGCGCATGTAGGCATGGCCTGCTACAAATGGTGGCTGCATGCGTTCACTGAAGAGGGCTATACCTGTGTCAGGAACACGAGCAGAGAAAATGAGCACTAAGCAGTGTCTGTATGACAAAACCCCTGAGCATCTGTTTTGTTCTTGATTTCTGTGTAATCAGTGTTTACAACAAGCGTGTGTTCATGACTGTGGATTCACCATGTGGTCCTGATTTTCAGTCAAAGACTTGAACTGCTTACTGCTTCATTAAGTCATATTTGTTTACCAGACAGAGCAGAAAGCAGCTGCTGTTTTACAAAAGCGCCTCTTCTAGAGTGCAAACAGTGGGGAAAAAAAGGACATTAGTTCATCTAATGTAAAAGGACTATGTTTATTTGTACATATATTTATTCTTCATGAAGAAAGCTTCACAATCAGAAGAACAAATACTTGTTGAACATGCAAAGACATGTGGTGTCAGATTAACTTAATAATAGTATGTGGGTTTATGTCATAGCACTGCTCTAAACAGACTCCACAGAGAATACATACTGTAGCTTAATGAAAAAAAAACTGACACATAAAAACATATTTTAACCTTAGAGGGTTAAAATATGGGTACACAGTGACCAAAACCGCAAAAGTATTATTTAGTGCAAGGATTAAATATTTAGTGCAAGGATTAAATACAGCTTTTGAAAAGATGCTTCAATGTCTTGAATGTTTTTAAATTTTAAACAGTACTGGGGCGGCTGTGGTGGAGTGGTTAGAGGACTCGTCCTGGAATCGGAAGGTCGCCGGTTCAATCCCCCGTCCAGCTGTCTCAGTTGTTGTGTCCTTGGGCAAGACACTTCACCCCAATGCTTCTGATGTGTGTCCCATCAGTGTATGAATGTGATTGGCACTGATTAGTCTCCATAGATGATTGTACATGTTAGCTTTGTAGAGACCTAATAGAGTGCTGTGTGAATGGGTAAATGAGGACACAGATTGTAGTGTGAAGCTGCTTTGAGTATCCTGGATGGATAGAAAGGTGCTATATAAGTACAGTCCATTTACCATTTATTCATCACTCTCATGATGAAAATAAAGTTAATCTGCCAGACTACAAAATCATACAAACTAAAACAGTTACACACTCAATATTCAGGGTTTCTAAGTGGGGAAAAAACAACAGCAAGCAAGTGAAATAAAAAGCAAACCAATAAAAAAGTACAACACTGGAAATTTGTCAATTTTGAATAAAAAGTATCACAACAAAGCAACTGGTATTAGAAAGCAGAAATTAGTGAAAGAAACAAGAAAAAACTAATTCAGGTTGAACAAAGCTTTAGTTCTCAGAGGTTGTTGCATGAACACAAACATGAACAGATTGATACTGAACAACTATTGAAACTGGCAACTCAGCACAATTCTGACTTTGATTTGAGAAAGCCTCCTGGATAGGAAGCGAAACATCTTCAACTTCAGAATATGTTTCATCATGACCTGGATGACTAAAGGCTCCAGCATGCTGCAGCCAAACTGCCAAAATTGTGCCGAATTGTCGCAGTTTCATGACGAAAATTATGTCATTCTCCCCCCCCCCCCCCCGCCGCAGTTGCCAGTTGTACGGATTTTTTGCAAAAATTACGGATTTTTGAGGCTTTTTGTACAGGCAAACGTCTGAAGAGGTTGACATGTATGAATATGCAAAAAGTGAATTTTGCATAATAGGTGCCCTTTAAGAATTTTCCTCTGCATTAACACTGAACAACTTGAGACTTCTTCAACATTTTAATATTCTTGCAATAACAGAGAGTTAACAAAAATGTAGAGGACTACACTTGAGAGTACAGAATGATGACAATTAAGACCTGCACGCACTCGAACACACAAACACACAGCTGTGTTCAGCCCATTGGATGAGGAATTCCAGTGAGCCCCAAGGAGGAGACAAGGACAGACAGAATACAATTAGCAGAGGCTTGTCACAATGTGGGACCTTGAAGTGTGCGTTTAAATTTTGTGAATGTGTGTGTGTGTGTCTGAGTGTTTAGAGTGTGTGACACTTGCCCTTGCATGCAGCTCATTTATTGGATTAGTACAAAACTGACCAGTGGGGATGTGGCTGGCCGGCGCCAGGGCCCGCTTTGAGGCTCCAAAGCCTAGTTAGCTGTGATGCTACAAGCTAACTTCCCACTCCTCGTGCCTCAGGGGGTAGCGCCGCTGCCGTAGGGGGGAAAGGGTGCTTGTTACTTAGGCCAACATCTCATGGCAGTTGGCCTCTCCTCGGGGGGGAGGAGGTGGGAGGCAAGGAGAACTAATTACAATGGAAAGCCCCAATTACTAAAAGAGGAAGAGAGGGATTGGGGGTGTACTGGAGGGAAGGATTGAAATGTTACAGTGGAGGCCAGGCGTAGAAATGCCAAAACTTGCTGCCAGTGACAATATCCCCGTCACACACACACACACACACACACACACACACACACACACACACACACACACACACACATCAGACAGCGTACCTTGTGAGCTGCTGCCTGCCTCCATCTCTGTCTTTGCTGAGGGATAATTGCATTAAGTATGTTAGACTAGTGTCTGACGGCACGTCTTCACACACACACATTTTTCTAAACACACTCACACATACACCCACAGAGTTATGTGTAACGTCTGAAACACGATTTAAAAAATAAAAAGCTGCAACAGACTACAAAAGTCTCAGTCACACTGTGCAGAACTGCTGCTAATGATTGGTACCAGGAAAAATACTTACACACACAAATAATTAAAAAACGTGCACAATCTGAGTAAGTGAGTTCAGTCTTTATTCATCACATTTATTGGTGATGATGAGATGTAAACAGAGTTCAATTCATAAATGAAGGAAAAAATCACTAGGAGGGTAAGTCAATTTAAAGGAATAGTTTAGATTTTTTTAAAGTGTGTTTTGTAAAGTAGTTATCAACAATTAATCCCTCACCTGTACTCACAGTATGCTGCGCAAACATTTTTTTAATGTTAGCAAATAATTAGAAAAACTATTGGCATTGATTTACTCAGGGTTAGAACGACAGAATACAACAAACACTAGGAGAACAAAGAATGCACAACTGATAAGAAACAAGAGGGGATAAAAAGGCTGGGACCAACAAGCGAGGTAGCTGCAGCTGAGACTAGTGGAAATGGAGAACAGGTGAGGTGGGCGTGGCAGGAACAGAGACCGACTGTGGAAGTGTACTGGAGAAGTGTCCCAGAGGAACACAGGAGAACAAAAACTAAAAACAACAAACAAAGAAATGAACCAAAAAGCAGAGCAGAAGTCAAAACAGAGAAAACAATCAAAAACACAGATTGTGATGCAGGATGATGAGTTCTCATCAGCTAGACTGAGTCAACCAACAGTTTTAGTAAATAATTTCTCGTGAGAACAAAGACATTTGAGAATATGTAGACAAACTAACAATTTCTTGCAAAATGTAGAAGTTAAAAATCCAATAATACAGGGTTTGTTTATACCAATAAGATATTTTTGAGTTTTTAAGAATGACTGAAATAAGAAAAAAGAAAAAAGAGGTCTCTGACTAGCCTTGGACCTGACATCCTAATGACAGTTCATCAATTTCTAAAAATTAGTAGTGAGGTAATAACTGGAAGCTTCTCAAATAATGGTTTAGTTTATTTTAATTGTTGATGGTATGTTGTTTTATTGTTTTTTACTTGGGATAAATAAAGAAAACAATGCAATGGAGCAAGAAACGAAATGACCCAAAACAAATTTAATTATAGTAATAGGAATAAAACAGCCAAATAAATTACAATGTTTTAAAAATGAATTAGCTCTTTTGTTGATGATTGTTTTATTTATTTATTTTTATTTTTAATGAGACCTTTTTATTTCAGTGATTTTAGGATGCAGATCCAAAACATCTTTTATTGAAAAGGCAGGGAAGGTAGAGAACCACTGTACCACAGCATCATTTCTAAATGTTTATTTAATAACAAATTGATTATTTAGTTTCAAATTAGAAGGTTCTTATGAAATCAACAGATTATCAAAGTTAAGAGTAAGTGAGAAACACTCTTTTTTTACAGACTGCATAAACCATCACTGTCTCCCAAATCTCTGTTTGTAATTCTGACTATTCAGAAGACATTATATGAACAAAACCACATTTCCTGATGTGCACGCATACATCCAGCATTAACACAAATGTATACACCCAAGCAGATGACTTCATACTGTAAGGCTGCTCACCTCTGCCTGTCATACACCGGCCCTCATTAGAAACACATGTTCAGTGGGTTTCTGTATGCTCATATGCAGTCAGCTCTCTCGGTACGTGTCATGCTTCTGAAAACATTTCCGGCTCCCTCCAAACGCTGCTCTTGTATTTCAGCTCAATCACAAGTGCACAAACGCACGCACGCACACACACACACACACACACACACACACACACACACACACACAATACTGTTCATGGTTTGTGTGAGGCAGCTTTGGCTGCGAGTCAGGGAGGTTGTCTTTAAATCGGAGGTTTGGGGGTTCAGTTTCTTGCAGCATGCCAAACAGTTCTTGGGGAAACACTGAAGCCCCCACAGCCCAGCCCACAATATGCTTATTAGTGTATGAATGAATCTATAAAAGAACTGTAAATAAACTAAACACATGACATGTTGGATGCTGGATGAATCAAAGACTGTTTATAATTCTGGAACAAGTGTGGATTAAGAGAAGCTGAACCAAGAAGGGAACCAGTTCTCCAGGATTGAAACAAAGATCATGTAAAACAATTACTGTGTGCAGGACTTAAAGCACATCACCTCTGGCTCCAAAAAACCAACATGGCATCTCCCATAAACCAGTTCCTGTTGGCTTTAGTTCCCAATAATGAGATGATGCAGCTATATTAGGTCTAGTATGATAATAGAGGCATGGTGTGAATGAAAAACACTGTAAATATGTTATAAAACCTGGATAGGTACTAAGGCATTAAGGGTAGTACCTCTTCATGGCTGCAGGACCCAGGGCTTGTTCTCTCATGTATGTGTTTCTTTTGTTTTTGTCTCTCTTGAATGGATTGTTCCAAACTGTAATTTCCCTTTGGGATCAATGAAGTATTTTTGAATGTAACTGATTTATATTGATATTATATTATAGTCAGATCTCCAGATTAACAAGCACTGTTTTCTCTCTCATCAGACTACTGATAGATATAATTGAAATGTATTTTACTTTCAAAAATAAAAAAAATAAATAGGTCCTCTGGACGGGTTCTTCTTTAATGAAACGTTTCGTCTCTCCTCCAAGAGACTTCTTCAGTCTGAGGAGTTTCAGGTGAACTCAGCCTTATAAGCACTGCCTCCACATGGTGGACAAACAGGTTAGTCACATGCAAAAGAGGGCAATCACCCTAACAATAGGTCATTGGTGCCTTAATTAGCTCCATTGTTCATGGAGGGCAATCACCTGACTATCGTTGGGGCTCCGATTCATACCTTTTGCTCACAGGGGCAAAACTTGCAAGTAGTCATACTTGCAAGAGGAAAGACTCCTGATGCTAAGAACTTTACTTTCTTCAGTAGTCTATTCTTAAATAGTATCTTCAGTAGTATTTTACTTTCTTCAGCAGCCTGCTAAAAAATAATCCAGGTCTGAATTCAATCTCCATATTTCTAAAAAAAAAAAACGTACCAGACTGACCTGCAGATAGTGGGAAGTGAACAAAATCTGCTCGAACCGAAGTTATTTGGGGAAAGAAACATAAATTTCACTAACATTACTGAGAAGAATGATTCCATCGGATATCAGAACATGAAGTCACAGTCAAATACCATTATTTGTTATTTATGTTTTGAATATCTTAAAATGTAAAGTAAAAAAACAAAAACAAGTGGAATAGTATGGACAATGTAAAACTGAAAACCTATTAGTATTTTACTTTTCCCCACTATATTTCAACCAAAATACTTTCTAAAAACACAACGCAATAAAAATAAAATTGTCTCTTTAGTCAAACATTAAGGAACTGGTTATTTAGGTAATTTATAAATAATAATTAAAACAAACAAATACATTTTGAGTCATTTGGGAAAATTGGAAAGTAAATATGGGCATCTTTAATGAGTGAAAACTAATCATTTAGAGAGATTAAATTATAAACTGTTGGACTCAAACAACCCAAACACATGGTTTCAGGTCAGATCAGTCCAGTGTTCATGCAGGAGCCTTCAGCTCCTTCACACAGCTTTGACAAAGAGCCTGACACACAGTGTAAGAAATGTCCTGACATCTCAGGCTAAGAATAGGAAAAATGTAAAAAATAGTGTCTATTACATTTAGTCACACACTTATCTGGTACAGAAATCATGTTTAGTCAAATGGACACAAACTCAGCTCCAAACCAAGGCTACCAAGTGTGTGTGATTAATCACAATGACAAGGAAAGATCTAATCTTTAATAACAGACAAGCACTGGTGCCAGACATTGATTCAAAACCATCAATCCTAATGTCTAAATCCTGCAAGAAGTGTAATTTAAATACTGATCTGACTGAGGAGGGACACTAATGAAAAGAAGGCAAAAAATACACAGCAAGTGGGACGGATGTAGAGTTCTTGGCATCTGGAGTCCTTCCTCTTGTCATCAGATAGATGGAGGCTAACTGTTAACGGGGATGCAGAAACACCAGCTTTCTGTGCTGCCAACAACAGTGAGGGAGGAAGAAGTGACTGAGAAAAGAGAGAGACAAGAACAAACAACAGCTGAAGACAGGAGGAGGCATCCTAAACAAAAAGGACAACACAAGATGAGGCTGAGGGAACTTGGTTTGGCAGTGGGCAACAGAAGCAGATAAAAGTTGCAGCACCAACAAAACATCAAGCAGACAGTCGATCAAACGCTGTAAACTACCTGCACTGTCTGGAAACACACTTCTTTTGTCTAAAGATTCTTGACAAACTCAACCAACAGCAAGAAAAGGACAAGTGAGAGCAGTCCTGTCTAAAAACGCTGTCACTTTGCCTCTGCCGCAGTCTTCAGCAAAAGATGCAAAGTTCTGCAGACACAGCATGCAAACCCATGCTTGTGCTGCCACTACTGCTGCACATCAGCAGGGCTGAGCCGCTGTCTGCATGTGTGTTTGTATGTAGGAAGGACACAAATGTATATGATTGTTGTCTCAAACTCTTTGTATTCTCCTCCTTCACATTATTCTCTGCAGATGATGGTCAGTGGGCTGAGGCAAAGTCTCCTTAAGGACTCTGTCTGCTGAAAACATTCATTCAGATCACAAATCTCCAATTTTAAACCAAAATAAAGCAAGGTACAGTACAAAGAAAAAGGGTTTCTGTCCCCAAAGAACAAGCTTAAACAGAGGAACAAAGTTACCTGGAGTCAAACAGAAATGGGTAAAACTATTTTGGGGTAAAATACAACTAATCATATTATTCTGTATGTTTTGATTTTACAGAGGTGTACATATAAACTTACATTAAAATCATTCACTAAAACATAGATTTGTTTTTACATAAGATGTAAAACTATGGTACAAAGTGGTTTAAAATAAACCCCAATATGCAAATCTAACATCCTAAGTACTGTATGCTGTTGGAGCCACTGTCTGCACCAGTGATGTAGACTGGATGTATCTTCAGGATAAAACTCCACTCTACTCTACTCATCCTCTGAGCTGATCTCTACAGGTCATTGAGCAAAAGGAGGAGTCCCCTGTACAGGTCACCTCACTGAAACAAACTAAACAAACAAACATTCACGCTCTTGTTTACACCTAGCAACACATTAGCCTTACCAAGTAACTCAACATGCATGATTTTGGTCAGTGACAGCTCTAAAAACTGCTTAACCACCCAGTATGTGCCAGCTGAACTGCCAAAATCGGATCGAATTGTTGAAGTTTCACAACAAAAATTGAGTTATTTTGTTTAGCCACACCTCTTCTGCCCCTTCTTGTCACAACCTGCTGGCCAAACTTTTTACCCCCCTACACATAGTAATTTGTGTGATTGATCAGAAGTTTGTGGAAGTGTTTTTCTATGCTGAGAGCGCTCAGGAACTGCCTTAAGCTTAGGTTAGAGTTGACACGACACACAGGGCGCAAGGGGGCCCCAAAAATGAAGAAATGCGAATCAGACGTGTTTCCATCAACTGGCTTGAAGCGAATCAATTACGTCAGACGCACGTGCGTAATAAACAGGAAGTAAAAGTTGCTAAATTTGCAGGGTCCACACATCTCAGGATAATGGAGAGAAGTTATCAGGAACGTGTTGCTACGATCAGGAAAGTTTTAATTATTCTGTCATATCAACTAGTTCTGGCGATGTTACATGCTGTCTGGAGACGTAGAGAAAGAAATACAATTTTCTTCACGTTACTGGAATACTGAGAAGACGCAAACAGTGGGAGGAGGATCCTGCTGCCAGTCGCGGCTGCAGACAAGCCAAAATTGGTACCAGAACCAGGGAACAGCTGATCAGCTACGTGAGGTAAATTTTCGCTACGTAACAACTTATTCGGCAAAAGTGTTTCCATCTCTCCTTTTGCGCATTAACTCTAAAACCACCTCAAGCAAGCCAAGCAAGCGTATCAACCTTTATTCAATTCAATTCAAAACTACTTTATTTATCCCAGAGGGAAATTAGATAATGCATAGATTTATGCGAATCAGAGAGAGTTTTTTTCCATTCAGCTTTTCTGATGCGATACTTCAAATTGCGCATCAAGAAACATTGATGGAAACGCGGCTAGTGTGTGACAGCGCGTTGTCAGGTCGGCTACCAATCGACCATACTGACCATTTTACTCTATTAGCTTTAGCAGTAAGGGTATTAGCAGTAGTCAAATTAGCATTAGCAGGTATGCCCAAGTTTGCAATTGCATAGTCAGACAGCTCCATGCACTTGTTCAGACAGGAGATAAAAAGGGAAATGGGAGAAATTTAGAAGACTTCTTTGATAACTTGTCTCATTATTGGAGTTAACAAATTTAGTCTTTTACATTTCAATTAAAAGCGTTTATTTTCTAAACATGATGTCCCAGTGGCTTTCAAACCCCAAAACACATTACGGCCCCAGCATCAAAATGCTTCAAAATGTGCCACAGCACTTCCCGACACCCCTTGACATGCCTCCACCATAGACTTTGCATGTAAACCAGACGCTCCTGACTCTCACAGTTGGTCCTAACGCAGCATATTGGCTGCGCATTCACAACTCCACTGTCTTGATTCCTATTGTGCTGAGTTTTAAACACTTCTTGCACAAAATGCATCATTCCCTGATACCGGTTACAGCAATGAGGAAAATCTTGGTCGGACAGTCAGGTTTCTTTGAATTTACACTTTACCCATGTTGTTCAAAATAATGTGAATGCTCCTGCTACCTGAACGAGATGAATCTGCTCTGAGAGTCCTGGCCACAACCACATGTTTTATTGGTTCTGATATAGGGATCGCGTGAGGCTACTGCAAGAGGCATTTTGCCAGTTATAGTAAACCATTAATTTTACTAATTATTTTTTAGATTTGAGACTAATTCCAAGATTAGAATCCTAATGCCATGAGTTTAAAAAAACTTTAAGATCTTTGAAAGATTAATTTAAGACACAAAACCAATTCAGGCCTTATTTTTAGTTTGTTGAATGCAATGCCTTTTAAGACTTTTAAGGATCCTCTGTAACCCTTTTAACACAGATAATTTCTAAGCACACCTAAAACTTTCCATATTCCTCACCTCTAAAATAAGAAAATAAAAACACTTTTTTTTAATTTGCAAGATTTAAAATAACTGAAGCAGAAAATACATAATAGATGAGCGCTGATTTGTGCACACATACACACACACAATGTGAAACAGACAGGAAGTTTGAAAGAAATTCCAACGCAAACGTTTCTCATGTTCCTGCAGTGATTGGAAACACACTCCAGTAAAATGGTGGCAGGACATAATTTCCAGGTGAGGAGAGAAAAGCTGTAACCTCTTCCCCTCTTCCTTAAACTCCTTCCACCGTGGCACAAACAATATCCTCCTTGATATTATCCTCTCTTTTTCTCTCTCACACACACACAGGTTTGTATTTCTATCCTTTTCAGGACAGTTCATTGACTTCCATTCATTCCCAGTCTTTTCTATAGTCTAAACTTGACCCCTTAACCTAAACTCAATTCTCACTTTAGTCCTAAACCAATCCACCATATTAGGACCTTTGACTACTGGTCTTGACAAGGTAGGTTTGTATTCTAGAAACGGTCCTAAAAAGTTAACAAAGACAAGTACACACACACACACACCTGTTGTCACCTGCAGGACGTGAGTCTTTAGCTAGCTAGCATCAATAAACAATGGCTGCTACTGTGGTGGAGCAGGAGCAGGTGAGCAGATAGTATCAACACAAATGTGGACACGCGCACACACACAAACACCAACCCAAGAGCACAGACAATTAGAAATACACACACACCTGCTGTGGAAATGAGACTCCAGTAGGCCTCCACCTGGCCAGCCTTGAGGTGACATTCAAGTGAAAAAAAAACCCAAACATTTAAAGTAGTTTTGGATTTTTCATCTGATTTAAATATTTTTAAATATTTGAAGTAAGGGGAGGACAAAAATTTTTAAAGACATCAGCTGAAGAGCAATAGACAGAGAACGGCAGAATGGCAGAAAAACACTCATGAAACATTATGTGATCTGTTTTGGACAATGTTTTTAACTGGAATCACAACTGGGAGTTAATAATTATTTTCTATTAGTTATATCATTATTGTGTTAAAATATAACATGTTCAAAGCACTAAAATGTACAGTTTTTATTTTAGGCTGCCTTGTTACTTGATTTATTGAATAAAATAATTCACACGAACAAGTTAAATAAATCAGTTATTTACCTACATTAGAAGTTAGAGGATGAGGAGGAAAGAATGTACTGCAGAGATTTGTACATTCGCTTAGTATTTATCACTACTGCACCCTGCCTGCCACTGTCTGAAATGTACTTGTTACTTTTTATAATCATATTTCAAAATTATTTTATAATATTTAAGATAAACCATGGATGGTTTAAGTTTTATTTAGTTATTTAAAGCTGACATATGATCCTTTTAAATCCTTCTTTTCCACATTTAATTCCTTCAGTTGGGGTCTAAAGAATGTGGAACTTTAGTGCATTGGTCTGAATTCCTCCTTATTGCAACTCCAAAAGCTGCTCTTTCACCCATTTTCTGAGGTGTGTCTCAGATCAACTTGTTTAGAGGCTTTAAATCTAAAGCCGGTGACAGACCAAACGCGTTTTGAGCAGCGAAAACGTGCCTGGTGGCCTTGTTGGCTGCTTGTCCCGTTCACACCGAACGCACCGGGACACAGACTAGACGCAGGCTGAAGAGGGAGGAGTGATTGGGCTCCTTTCCTGGTCTGTCACACCGACGGATGAATAAAAATAAAATAAGGAAAATGGCTTTGCTTTTTTTACTAAAGTGCAAGCAAAGCACAGCAGATAATTAATTCACCAGATGGTTTAGAGCAGAGGTGCCCAAAGTGGGGCCTGCGGGCCAAATTTGGCCCGCCAAGCCATTTGATTTGGCCCACCAGCAGTTATCAAAAAAAAATTTTTTTTTTTTTTTTTTTTTTTGCTCTCTCAGAGAAAATGTTTGGGCACCCCAGCTCTATATCATTTGTATTCATAAATGCAGATAAAACTTTTTTTTTTAT
>JARVGW010000624.1:25141010-25156606 GCA_031762495.1 Anablepsoides rubrolineatus | reverse complement strand
TTCAATTTGTTGAACTATGGCAGCGGCTGCTTTGGATGCACCGCATGCACGGAAAACGCTCTGCCGCATCCTGCCGCATTCTGCCGCTACCTTGCGCGCTGCTCTCAACGGGTAAAACACGCCGCGCCGCGCCACGCTGCGCTGCTCCTTGATGCGCGTCCACCATAGACTTTGCATGTAGACTAGCTGCTTTGGCTGCTCAAAACGCGTTTGGTCTGGGGCCGGCTTAAATGAGGTGCTTCACACCATAATGATCCGATAACATGAGATGACAAGACACTGAATATAAAGGTGAACACAAGAGGAAACAGGTAAACATGGGCGGGGCAGCAGGGCAGAGAACACGCAGGGAAACACTGAAACACCAGGAAAACCAAGGCAGAGTAGACACAGACCATGACAAATATGACACAACCAAAATATGATTGATTTTTTTTATTTGTTGATTATTTGCAATAAATCCTATACTATTGAAAACTATGTTTATGTTCCCATAATCTGTTACATTTGTTAGAAAAATGCATTTATTGGTTGAACAACAGAGTTAAGCAATGTGGGCTTCACCCTCGAAAACAATTACCTATGTATATTTGCCAATGCCAAACTGTTAATTCTGCTATTGCCTCATGGTTTGGGCTTCTGGTGCCCCTGGTCCTGTCAATTAGGTGCCTGAACATGGCAGCCCCTTCCCCTTCTAGTCAGACAGGCTTCAGCTGTGCAGATGAGCAAACAAAAAATGTGTTTTTTATGCTAAAACGTTTTTCCCACAAGATCATACTAATTAAGAACGTAAGATGACCCCATGCTTAAAAAGGAGGTAAATAAGTCTGGGATTTATCAGATAAGACAAGATCCCCCTGAGACCATCCAGCAAATACACATTAGCAGGATTTAAAATACAGACAGGCAAAGCATACATGAAACATCATAACCAATTGGCTGGAATAATATTCAGGAACATCTGTGCAGAGTAAGGACTGGAGGTTCTACAGTCCAAGTGGGAGACACCACCAAGGGTGGTGGAGAATGACAGTGCTAAGATACTGTGAGACATTCAGATCCAGACTGTCTGGATAAGCAACCAGATGTTGTTGTGGTCAACAAGTCACACAAGAAGACAGTAGTGATAGATGTAGCAATTCCAAGTAAATGTAACATCAGAAACAAGGAGCACAAGATACAAAGAGCTGAAAGAGAAAATAGAGAAGTTATGAAGAGCCAATGTGTCAGCAGTCCCAGTGGTCCCTGGAGCACTTGGTGCTGTGACCCCAAACTGTAAGAGTGATCCAAAAGATCTCAGGAACAACCTCAGTGATCTCTGTCCAGAAGAATAACAGCTAAGATTCTATGCAGAACCCTCAAACTCTCAGGCTTCTGGCAGAAGACCAAAGCTTGAAATGATATTTAACTGTCCATGTGGAAAGAATAGGGCAAGCTG
Source organism: Anablepsoides rubrolineatus (assembly GCA_031762495.1). Classification (NCBI taxonomy): domain Eukaryota; kingdom Metazoa; phylum Chordata; class Actinopteri; order Cyprinodontiformes; family Rivulidae; genus Anablepsoides; species Anablepsoides rubrolineatus. The sequence continues at coordinate 25,155,168 of JARVGW010000624.1, read as the reverse complement.
GGTAATATATATAAATACAGTATCTAAATATTCAAACCATTATTGCCCAGTTGCAATGTCTACACTAGTGAGCTAATGGAAATCAAATATATAGCTTTTTTTCACAGGAGGAATTTCACTTGGTTTTGTGTGTTGGCACATGGAACCATTTCCCAGAAAAAGGCAGCCTCATGGGGACCAATGCCTGGTCCCCACAGGTACAAATACTAATTTTGGATGAGGGTTTTGGTTCAGGACCATGGTGTGAATTGACTTTAGGTTAGTTTTATGGTCAAGTAGGTACCTGTGATGTTATTTTTAGGGTAAATGGTCATGGTTAGGATATAGAATTTCCAAAAAATGAATGGAAGTCAATGCACGGTTCCCACGGGGATATAAAAACAAACGTGTGTGTGTGTGTGTGTGTGTGAGTAAGAGAGAGAGAGAGACAGATGCAGATACTCTCTGAACATATTTGACATACGTCAGATGGTAAAGGGGTCTCATGCATATGTTGCTGAGTGGATCTGCCTCTTCTGCATTCATTTTTTACCTCACTTGCCAGCAAGGCTCAAGCACTTGTAGTAATTACCCCTGTGTATGACATTTTGCCTGCATGTAAGTGTGTGTGCCTGACCGCATCAGATGTGATGCGATGCATTAGGCGTTTCTGATGCTTAGGTGTAAAAACTCCCATTAGAGCAGATAGGATAGGAGATCGATGTCTTACGGGATCTAGCGTAACACTGTGTGTATGTGTGTTTGAATATGGGAGGCTGGAAGAGCTTTAACACCTCTCAGAGGTGAGTTAGTGCGCGACAGCATGGAGACACTGTCAGAGAGGGTTAGTGTCAGAGGAAAAAAGAGTAAGAGCAAGGTTTACACAGTGAGAGTAGGATATGAGGGAAAAGAAACATGAACAGATGGAATAAAGAAAAGCTGCAAGAGCCAAAATAAAGAGGACAATACATTGGGTTTGTTTCCACTGTTTTTGAATAGATTGAGAAAAATGTTGATGTTGCTCAGTGTTTTAATAAGACTGGTGTTATTCAGTAGTATCATATTACTCTGATGTTACACACTATCATGACATTACTCTGATGTTACTCAGTATTTTAGAAATGCTTAAACCTTACTCAGTTTAGCACCACCTTGATATTTCTCTGTGTTTTGTCATGACTCACATGTTACGTAGTATTCGAGTTTAAATCTGATGGTATTTGGTGTTTTAATAGCACTCAGCTATTGCTGTTGTGATGAAGAGAAGGAACAGAAAAGAGAAACAGAAATATCTCTACTTTAATGATGTACCTAAATTTCCAGACTATTGAGTGCTCCTGAATATAAGCCGCACCCACTAAATAAATAATTGTACATATGTAGGCATCACTTGTCTATACCGCAGGTGTCCACATTGTAAAATGAGATACATACGCAGAAAGATGTCACACACAAGAGCACTTACAGTATTTTACTGAAGGGTTCGCACAAAACCATGGGGGCGGCTGTGGCTAAGTGGTTAAGGGAGTCATCTTCTAACCAGAGTTGGCGGTTCGATTCCCCACTATTCAGTGACATGTCAAAGTGTCCCTGGGCAAGACACTGAACCCCCACTGCCTCTGATGTGTGTCCCATCAGTGTATGGATGTAATTTAAAGCACTGATTAGTCTCCATAGCATGATTTGTATTTTGTAGAGATCTAGTAGAGTGAGGGCACAGATTGTAGTGTAAAGAGCTTTAAGTATCCTGGTTGGATAGAAAGGGTTGGCTATATAAGTACAGTCCATTTAACATTATCATCACCAAACCTTACCACAACCTCAATGCACATTAAGCATGTGGGGCCCAAGACCCGCACAAAGCACCAGACCCACACAAATAGTGGCCACAAATGTGCGATGTGCATGGCACACAAAAACAGCAACGTGGCACCGCACACCTGCCAGGTCCTGACCAACACAATGCCATACGAGCATGTGCCACATGGTGCACAAACACAACCCATATGTCAACACAAGGCCCAATGTGCAAAATATGATACACACACAATGGTCCTCACCTGACTGGGTCAAATTACAATAAGTCAAATGAAAAAGTTTAAATTTGACAAACATTATTTAGTGGCTGCAATGTGCAACATTATAACACCTCCTTATTTCTGTCTCTCTGCCTCTTATGCAAGAGGGAGAGAGGAACATGGCAGGGATGTAGCTGTCAATCATAATGTGTCAATTTGCTCTGTTCTAAAATAAATCATTAAAACAGGGCAAATGGATTTGATTTATGCAGAATGTAATTGAAATTTTGTCAAATGAAAATGCAGCAAACAAAGACTGGAATATGGGTGAGGTCAGTGACAGGTCAATCTCAGAGAGAAATTTGCCAAAGGTATTTTTCCTTTTTATCATGATGGGGAACAACATGTGAAGCGACACTGTAAAACCCACAGCTCAGAGTGCTGCCTGTCAATCACATTTTGCTCAAACTCCAAGATCACTGCCAGATTGCCCCGTACCTACGTGTCAGCCCCGTGGGGTAAAAACTCAAATTATTCACATCATTGTTTAAGCCGCAGTGTTCAAAGTGGCTAATAGTCCAAAAATTACTGTAAAAGTTGGATAAACCGTGAATTGACTGGTCAGTGAGATCTGACATGTATTACATTTAGTGTCACATATGAAAGTGACCTGTGTCAGAATAAAAAATAAAAATATCCTATTTGCCAGGTTCAGATTATCAAAAAAATAAAGCGTAAAAATATAAATAAATCAGATCTGGGCCACTTTTCATCACAGTGTGAACATAGCCAATGTGTTCTGCTCGTACTGTGAACTGAGCATTTTTAATATTACTATGAGATGAATATATTTGTTTTCACCTAAATGTGCATATGGCTCATTGGATATATTTAAACTATACATTTTGGTCATAAGGACTTCAAAAGATGAGAATTATGAATACATGTGCCTATTAGAATTAGTGTGAGGTCAATGTTTCATTACTTCCCCCTCACATCTTAAAAGTCACGAACAACCTAACAGACGGAGGGATGGCCACCCTGGCTGGCTGCCCAGTACAGATTGAGGTCATAGTATTAAAAGGGTGGCACTAACAGCAACCCTCATTCCTCTCATAGGGACACACCACTCTTCAGTGCAAGTAAATGTGTTGGTTGTGTATCTGGAGGTTTGTTGTCTCACTGAAAATAAACAGGAAAAATAAAGTCTTAACAACTGCTATGCATGTAAAAAAACTGAAAAATAACAGTTATACAACTTGATTTGTAATAAAACAACTAATCTGTAGTAAAGGAAAATATCACACAGAGACAAATTCCCTAAAAAAGAAAATGGTACAATTGCGCACAGCAGCACAACTTCTCTCACTTTCATTCAAACACACATGCACACAAACACACTCTTGAGTGGAGAGGCAGTAGGGTAAACGCGTGGCAGATGCCCGACACATTGATGTCCGTTCAGTCACTATAAAGAGCAGCTGCTCAGTCTTCACTGCCCTCTGGCACCACACACACACACACACACACACACACACACACACACACACACACACACCCCCCATCATGAGGATGCACAGACACACATGCACTTTCTGTAAAGCACTAATGCTGGAGGGCATTTTATGTGTCGCAGATTAAAATCGTAGCAACACACACACACACAAAAATATGAGCAGCACAAAAACCTGATCAGCTCTCACCAATGACAATCTATGTCACACCCTGATCTCTATCAGTCACACGGACACTGCCTCTATACACGGCTACATGTGGCTCAACCATTCACACCCTATAATCCACAAAGCCTCTCACATGGAAAATGAAATCTCAGAGGAAGGGAGCACGGATAAAAAAAAATGGAGTAAAAAAGATAGAAGGACGAAAAATACTTTGAATTTGGCAATCAGAGATTGTCTTCTTTTAGACTGGCCTACTTGAGATTATTAACTGAATCAAATTTATTATCTGTTGAATTAGTAATACAAAACAAATCATTTAACCTTTAGGTAACTGATAAAACAAAACAATTTTATTTTTTCAAAATACACTTCCTGTTTCAATAGTGCAACAGTTTCAATAAAGTTCCTTTTAAAAATTAGCAAATTAAATGTTTAATTGACTTAATTCAGAAACATATATAAACATATAATGTCTTGATCCCAGAAAGGACATACATTTGTAAGGATAACATTCCCACACCAACAGGTAAGGCATTTTCAAATATGCTACTTTAGTTAGCTTCTCCAGCTTTCAGATCACTTTTCTCTTTATTCTTCTGATAACAGCTTGGCGCTTCCTTTAGCTTGATTACTGGTGATGACAAGAGCAGAAAAAGAGAGCGCTGACCGACTGTTAAGCCCTGTCACCAGCCAGCAGGTCACCAAACACACCCTGAAGCGACGGACAGGATGGGTGGATGGGCAGTGAGGCAGCAGAGTGACAAAGGTGCCTATTGATGAAAATAAAATCTGGAGAAAATAGGTAGGGGAAAAAAAGAGTGTGTGTGCATCTGGGTGTGCATTTGTTGGAAGAGGGGTCCCCGGGAAATGAGGCTATTTGTCTTTAAGGAAGAGATCGGATGGCATGGCATCTTTCTGGCCTACGTGCTCTTTGTTGTCAGTGTGACTGCAACGGCACAAAAAAATACAAGGGGCCTTTATGTGGCTGGAAGGTAATTGTAGGGTATAGGTTACTGGGGTATGTGTGTATTAGTAAAAGGAAAAAGAAAGAATACCTATGCACAGGTGCCTTGTCTTTTAAATGCCTGCTCAGGTATGAAGGGAAGGAAAGAAGAGGGAGGGAAGGATGGCAGGTAAAGTGTGTATTTGGGTAGGGGTTGGTGTGTGTGAGAGGGGAGCCACAAAGACTGTCAGTTCTTGTTCTTTTGTGCAGTCATTCATGGGTCTATCTTTTTTCTGCTGTTGCCTCTGAGAACAATATTACAGGGGAAAGCCCCTTCTCGCCTCAGGGTGGTGCTGCCAGTGGTAAGGAGGTGGTGGGTCACCAAGACAAGGGACCACTTTGTTAGTGATGCTAGCAGGTGCAGGGATGCATAAACACACTGAGGGTAGAAAGCCAAAAACTCTTCTCAGTAGTTGCTCAAAATAACTTAAATAAAATTTAGTTTTAGTATGTTATACTTAGTTGCATTTCATGATCAAAACTATTATAACCTGAACTACAGAAAGACAACTTCGGAGAAAATATGGACATTTAAAATATATCTTAAGAAGTTAATGGGACGTGCAAAATTCTGAATCAGATAAGTCTAAAAAATTGTTACATTTCAAGACTAAAAAGTAACTATTTAAGGTTTTGCCTTTTTAAAGTGACAGTTATTAAATAGTAAGGGAATGGTCGTATTTCACATACAATGTGCCAAACATGTTTCTAATATATGAACAAAAGTTAGCTGAACAATAATGACTACTACAATACATGACTGAAACTAATTACCTACTTTTGTATCCTCTTAAATTATTTTATATTCATGTATAACATGGCCATAAAACACCTAACCCCATCTACTGACAGCACAATGTAGCCAAGTTTATTCACCTCCTGAAGACATTAAGTATGATTGTTTATTTTTATAAAGCTGTACTTCAAAATAAACTTCCCTCTTGCTCAAAAACATGGATGAGAACAAAGCTTGTATCTGGTCAGAGGATCTCACATCTCCTTTTACCAGAGATGGCAAGAAAATTCAGCACTTCATAAAAAAAACTTTAGGATGTTAAATTATAGTCTAAAAATGAGGAGAAAGCAGGAATTTCAGCTCATATAAAATACATCTATATGCTTTTCTGTGGGCCCAACAACTGCAGGATAAGTCATACAGGTCAGGTATGCCATGGCTGACAGCCTTGGGGCTCAGCACAATGGACAGAACAGAATGGTTAGTGGTTTGTGTTGCATACTTTCAATATATTTTCATAAATTCTATTTTCAAATAATAATTGAAACACAGATTCAATCCTATGATATTAATTTAAAATATTCATTAGATATAAATTTTAGGTATTTGCCCTTTTTTTCCCCCCTTATCCCCTCCAGCTTTCTGAGGACCCCATAATGCTCCCTGGAAAGCCCCACTTTGAAAACCACTGTGATACATCACAGTCATTCCTACTGTTAAACCTGTACCCATGCCTTGTTATAACATGTTATGCATGTTACTGTTATTTTATATTTTTCATGTGTGTAAACAGGTTAGAATAAAGAATTTGTGTCAGTTTAGACTGTGCTGTTTCCCACCGGCAACAATTGTTGCAGAGTACAAAACCTACATTTTCACTAACAATCAACATAAAATGAAATAAATTCTATAAATATTATATATTTATACATACACATAATATTATTATAAATAATATGTGTTAGGGAGGTCTATTGAATGAAATGCATGTAGTTAATTTGCTGGGAAAAGTTTGGGATTAAATGGGTTAATTACACTAATATTTTTCTTAAATGAGAAAATAGTTTCTGTACTCCTAATCAAGACAATGTTGTATGCCATTTTAACTGGACAATCTCAGCACTTCATGGAAATGACTTTTGTCAAAGGCTGATTCATATTTTGACAGTAAAAGTTTCTTTTGTGCACCAGATGCTCATAGAGGAATAAAAGTTTTGTAACACATTATATTTTTGATGGGAAGCTGACACCTATGCGCACACACACTGATGGTAAATGAGATGTGATAATGTGGTCTGGATGAGGCTAATGGCTGATAGCTGCTGATCCAACACTGATTAACTCACTGCCTTAAAGGATGCTGCTAATGGACTGACACAGGACACTGACTCCTTGAGGGAAAACAAATAGCATAAATGAAGAATAAAGGCAACATATAGAAAACAACTGCATTAGGGCCTGAGAGAGTCTGGTCAGTCACAATCCTAAAATATAAAAAAAAATATCAATGGTATATCTGAAATTATTACTGTGTTGAATCTTAATAGGTGTATTTTAGCAATGAATGATAACTACATGCATTCACACACATAAACACAAACACAACAACAGAGTCCAGCAGATCTCTGAAGTGTCCTCAGCATTCTGTGATAAGCCAGCTTCATCTTGTCCTGCCTGCTGTAACACACTATCAGTGATTTACCCTGACAGATAAATCACATACACACACACACACACACACACACATATAAAAGCAAAGAGTGAGGAGAAGATGCAGCGACAAAGAAGCACACGCAGATCATGACAACACCCCAAAAACAACGAAAAGACTAAAACTACAGACATGGGTGGTTTTCTTTGGAGAGTCAAAACACAACTAGAGCAGTGTGGAAGGGGTGGGGGTTAGGTCAGAGATGTAGAGTTGCACACACACACTCACACTCACACTCACACTCACACTCATAAGGAAGATTAAATACTCTTTTTTTTCAGCCTTACTGTGTTATCTCTCTTTCTGGTCTGTCTCCTTTTCTTTCTCTCTTGATATGAGCTGCTGGGCCGCAGAACGTCACTGTGTAGTCTAGCTTTGATTGAAGGTGCCTCCACACACACAAAGACACAATCACACACGCCTCATCATAGACAGAAAGACTTAGAGGTGCAGATAGGGGTAGATAACGGCTACACATTGATCTGTGGAGTTGCAGCCTAGGAAAAAGAACCTTAGTTGCATCGATGCATCAGTCTTCCTGTTCATTCAGAAAAGACAGAGATGCTGAGTCAAGAAGTCACAAGCGGACGAGCTTTACAGCATACTGTGTGTGTGCGTGTCCTATGCAGACGGCGTCCCGTCACCTCAGGGAAGGCAGAGATAAGCAGAGTGTATGGGCTGAGATAAGATGGGAGCAGACAGACTGACTGTAAGTGAGTCACTGTAGCAGAGCTGCAGTTTTATGGCCTTACTGGGCCTTGATGCTCTGAAAGAAACACATTTAGTCTGATTGAAAACACAACTCTGCTGTGAGCTTTTATGTCACTAAGTGACTTATAAACAGCACAGAATGCGGACATCTTGGCACAGGCATGATTTTTTTTAAATTTATTTTAAATATACCACAGAATAATGTTCTAAAAGACATGCAATACTAAACCAAATACAATATTTTCTTACAACACAGCAATAGAACCAGTCTCTCCTGGGATACTGAATCAACAAACTCAGTAAGATTTATTGTTTCTTAAGAAAATGAGCATGAAATACTGTGAAATACTGCAAACTGTTTGAAAGTGGGGTTCTGTGAAAAAAACAAATATCCTACCTGTTGTAGATAGTTTATTGAGCAGCCTCAGTTTGAAGGAAAAGAGTTGATGATGAGCAAATACCTGGTCAGTATGCACCAAAGATCCAAGTGAATATTTCACACCTACATGTCAGGTTTTCATTATAATCCGAGTTAAATATAATTCCATGGCTATGTTGCAAATAACAGTGGCAGCAGCTAGATGTAGCACTTCCTGCTGTACATTTAAATACATATTTCAGCCAAAAAAATCTATGTAATGTGAAAATGACACTGATGTAATGCTTTAAATAATAAAAATCACACATATAGCTCTGGAATGTTGAAGACCAGAGATATAAGATGTCAAAATTTAAATTTAATTTAAATGGGGTTCACTTGGACTGGATTTCCCATGTTTGGAGTTTAAGATGGCAGAAATCCACCTTGGTTATAGCTGCATTCAGAGCAGCCTTTATCAGTCCTGTCAAAATCAAACTTTGGTCCTCCAAATTGAAGGCGTTATTTAAAATGATTAATACTTTACTTAATCAATTACGTTTTTCTCAAAACCGTACATCAACATGTCTGAGAAATCTTTTTTACAGATGGAGTGAATTTCTCCAGGACTGTCAGTAATTGTAGCCACAGTATGTGGAGAATAACATAATCTCTGGCCTAGAAACAGAACTGTCTGTGCAGAAAACAACACAGCAGTTATTTTACTGACACAATCAGACTTTATAATTGTTTCAGCTGGTGAAAACAATGAAACATATTAACACAGAATCAGTCAGGTGTTTTAACACCTTTTTAATTGTTAAAAGGCAGGAAAGTCCTGAACTTCATACACACATGTTAGTGTGTGTGCGTCACTGTGCCACACACTGAGACTTTCTTTGAGGGGTGAGACAAAAGTGATGTGAAGCATGATAAATGACGGCGCCATGGCAGTGATAGAGCACAACAGCTTCTACTCACACACAAACACACACACATGCACAATGATAAGCATCACCTCCATCCCTCTGCCTGCCTCTCCCACTGGCTGGAGACTGAAAATCACAGATATGGTCCTTGGCCAGTAGAATAAAACAGATGGAGGTGAAGGAGAGAGAATTACACATGACAGCAGCAGCAGCAGTAGAGAGAGAGGTGGAGTTTAACAGCTGAGGATGGTGGGCAGGCTGCTCACCTTCAACTCCTACAAAACAAAAGGCCGTATACATGATGTCAAACCCGCGTTGGGACACAGACACTGCAGGGTCAAACTATCTGTGACACACCTACTTGTGGCACAGACTCTTATCATTTTTGACACCTGAGAGAAGAAAGCAATAGCAGCCACATGTCACCAGCAGGTCAGATCAGATGATTGAAGCTTTTGTAACAAGATGCAGCATATCATTCCAGAGACGCCACAGGCACTCCTCTATCGCCTTTATCAGTCAGGAGGCAAAAAAATGTCACGCAATAGGTGATGATTGTCTCACCCATAGTGGTAGTAAACACACATTAATGTGCACAGACACACACACACACACACACCTTCCTCATGCATACCAACACACTCATGTTAGCAGTATTTTAGTTTGAAAATAGAAAATGTATTTTGAAGGACAATTACTCTACTGAGTGATTGAAGCAGCCAAACAGGTAGCCAAAGTGTATCTCCTCTTTACACGGGACACATGTTCTCCTTGAACGAGTTGTTCTGAACTGTAATTTCCCTTCATGGGATCAATAAAGTATAATTCATTCATTCAATAAATGATAACTAGAATAAATGAACGATGCAATACAAAACAAGAGCAGAAACACATCCCATGCCTGTTTCTGCCATCACCGTTTACAGCAGAGTAGAATAGAACAGATTGGAGCTGAGTAGAACAGAATAAAGTAGAATATAATTGAGTAGAACAGTGTAGAGCTGAGTAGAGTAGAGTAGAATAGAGCTCAGTAGAATAGAGTAAAATATAGAGCAGAGTAGAATAGAGTAGAGCTGAGTAGAGTAGAGTAGAGCTCAGTAGAATAGAGTAAAATACAGAGCAGAGTAGAATAGAATAGAGTAGAAAAGAGTAGAATATAAAAGATTTGAATAGAACAGAATAGAATATTTTCCTCCCATCAGACAATATACAGAACAACATATTGAGCACAACACCAAAAACAAATAAGCTCGTAAAAACACAATACGATAAATCTGAAATATACCTTGTAGCATATTTTCAAACAATGCTTCCAGGGAGGGGTGCACTGGGGGGCAGGAACCCAGTTACAGACAGAGCTCCCGGGAGGAGTTTTGTGTAAATAGGCAGAGCTTTGTACCAGCAAGGATTTAGGCAGCTCCACATGGCTACAACAGGAGATTCAAGGATTTCTCACACATGCATGAATGAATTAAAGCAACACTCCCGGTATGTTTTTGATGATGTTATAACATAATATAAAACTTTTAAAAGTCCAATTTGCATACAATTACTTTTAATTTCTTTCTTTTTTTTAACCACAGGAAATAAAAAAAAAGTTTACAATTTCACCCATGTAAGCTAAACATGCCTGAGCTTGCTATGTGGTGCTTGCAGGTTCAATCAGAAATATTCAGACGGTTTATATATATATATTACAGATATGTGCAGTGATTTAACAAGCACAGCATTCTATAGTGTAATGCTACAGTTATAGTGCAATTGTAGAGACTAAAGAGGATATAGACATCCTCACAAACATGTGTACAAGCGTCAACTGATGTGATCCACAGGCAGAAAATAACAACAAAAACAAAACAAGTCGGCAGCTTTAGATAAGAAAACAAACAAAGGAGAAACAAACAAACAAACAAACAGGTAGTAATAAAAATCAAACAGGATGTTTCCTACCTGATCCGGAGTCCAAGATGTTGGACTGTCCTCGGCGGTCCGTCAGCAGCCGGGATGAGCCGGGCATGCTGACAGGTTCTGAACGGACTGGCTGGATTCTGAAGACACACATTTAATAAGCATTATATTTTTGCACATGTTGAATTCTGTCACTCTGATCAGATCTGTATAATCATATGTAAAATATCCTACTTAAGAATCAGATCAGCATTTCTTCTTACTGTTAATGAGCTTTTTCAGGTAAAATGATGCTTGTAATTTACAAAATCAAACTTCTGAAATAAAGTTCTGAATCGTGTTTGAAGTTTACTGCTGGTGGTAAAATACAACAACTCAAAACTAAAAAGATTTTAAATGATTGTGGGTGTGTTGTGGATCAGTTTAGTACCGAAGGCTGTGCAGGTCCAGGTCATCTGTGTCAAAGTCCAAAAGGGGCTGTTGGACATCAGTGGGGCCCTGGGACTGCAGCACTGAGGATGAGGAGGAGATGACTGTGGTCTGACCTGATGGGTGAATGGTCTTAAACTGAAACTGTGGGCCCATCCACAGGCGGCGGTGGGGGCCTGTATGGGTCACAATCTCCACCTGAGAAGATCAGGGAGAAAATGAAAAGGATCAAGTTGGAGCATGTCACATGTCAGTGCTGGTGCTGAAGAGGAGTTGCACTGTGCTGTGCACAAAAGTTATATTATCCCTAAATTTATTTACTGGTAAGTTAAATGCAAAAATATTTGACCTAAAAATCTACATTATGATTCTGTTGTAGTTACAGTTAATTACAGTTATCGATTAAATCGAAAAATTGATTTATAGGGCATGAGACTGATTTTTCCCCATGGTGTCTTGTGTGTGTGTGAAGCTGAGGTGCATTTCTGTATTATGTGTCCCCCCTGGCTTGCTGTGTGTTTACATCCGGTGGATGTTCAGTGCTAACGTTAGCTTCTGACAACAAGTTGTCTGCAGCAAAACAAAAGAAACTAAGGAATCGCTAACAATACCAGCTGACTCTCTGCAGAACTTAAGTATAACAGAGACCATGGAGACTTGTTTGTAAAGAATTGTGCTCCTACGCAAAAGAGGAAAACAAAGCAGGCTTCGAGCAGCCAAAACTACTGTATGTAAACATCTGACTGAAACTGTTCTCCACCGCATGTATAAATTTGTGAAAGACGACACTCTAACTTAACTAATCGTTTAGTTTTGTTACAATTATCATTATTTTAAAACTTTAAGAAATGTCTTAATGAAATCCACAGTGATGGAATGTTGTGAATGTATTTTTTTTCTCTATTTGGTTTAAATTGTTTAATGGGACTGAACAACAGAAAGTAACAGAAATCCTACAAATATACAATTTTAATACCCTCAAAGGTGTGGGCAGAAGTATATTTATATTAGCCCTCCTCTTCTTCTGTAACCTTACTCTCATCACTCCCTATTCATCAGAATAATTATTCATAATTTCTTAAAAATGAATGCATCCAACGACACTTTGACTTGCAATTCATTTTTAATTTCAAACATTTGAAACCTGAGTCAGTTTTGTTTGCAGTTAATCATTAAACTGTCCAATTTACATGTTTGCCCCTAAAACGTGTCGTTTATGGTGAAGAGAAAAAAATAAAGTAAATTTGTATTTTGCACCACAGTTGAACCATTTTCACTATTTAAGAGCAGATTGAATCAAACTGAATCAGATCGAATCGAATCGTAGTTAACTGATTCAAAACCTTATGAATGAAAATTGAATCAATTTAGAGAATTGGCCACAATACCCAGCTGTAAATGTAATAACTCTCACTCTGTTGCCAGGATTAAAATATTTATTTCAGTCCTCACAGTTTTTTTCTTACATTCACACTTTTGTAAACAAGAGCAGTCAGAATGTCAGCTGGGTGGGTGTGTTTTAGAAAGTCTGTGTCAAGTTTGTGGTTACAACTTATAGTAGAAATATGAGTGGTGAAAAAGATTCTTATTTCTTAAATAAAAAAATGCTCTCTATCCTACCAGAAATGTATCGAGTGATTTGAAAGCAAGAATCACTCAGAGATGGATCACCCATCGACTTAAAGTCCCACCGTCTCTATTTCATTAGAACTGACAGACAATAAGGAACCATGATGGACTCTGTTAGGTCAGGAGGTTTTGTTCTTCTCTGACAGCCAATTTAAGAGCAACTGACAATGATGGGCAAAAAAAGCAGCACATATCAGAGAGCTGGAGCACTCACACAGAGGGTCACAAACCTCACATTTCATTAGGAGATGGCTGATTAATCCTAAATCCCAACCAAACTCTGAAATGCCTGCTTATAATCTAATGAAGACCACTGTTCTGATAGAATGAAATCCATGAGGCAGTACTTGGTCTCTAATTCAATACAGTTTATACATATTTAGCAATTCTCAGCCTACCCAGCTACCAAGGCCAGCAAGTTTAAACCTACTGTGGAATAAAAACCAAGTTGTTCTGAAGTGATGCTTTCATGCTGGCTACCTCTGAACATCCTAAACACAATGTAAGTTTAAAGAGCTGCAAATCATCTCTGACACTTGCAAAGGTATGATGGTTCCTCAGCTGAGGAATGTGTCACTACATCTACTCTGACAGGAAGTTGCACACATATGGGTTAGTGCAATGGATAGTTTTGCTACTGGCAAACTATCATGGCAGATATAAACCAAAGCCTCTGCAAGCTAAGTGGGTTGCATTTTAACCAATCAATTATGCATGCACTGGAATTATTGATGGTGAAAATGTAGCGGGTTACCTGTCGACATGAGCGATGAGTGCTGTGAGGGTTAACCAAGCTGAAAGGGCCCAGGTAGTTGTCATGCCTTAAGTTCACCGATTCTACATACTTTTTAAAGTCTTTGTAATTAAAAAAACACATTAATGACAAAATAAAAGAGGAAATAGAGAAGCTGTCCAGAGTTAAAGTGTCTGTGACATCAAAACCAAATAAATATGATTTTTTTGGGAAAGATAACATTCATAACATATTGTGTAGTTAAACCCCTCACCTCACCTATGGTTGACCTTTAGGGTCAAACCTCTCCTCTTCCTAGACTGAACAGTTTC